>VMKM01002096.1:0-89331 GCA_008360985.2 Macquaria ambigua
ATTTGATCTGTGAAAAGAGAAAAACAGTCTGATCATCTCTCTGAAGTCTGACAACTCCATAGTCCCTATCTGTTACCATGTCAGTATTTCACAACAGCCCACCCTGGCCTCCTCGCCTGTCCCTCCTCACCTTCCAGATGCTCACCCAGTGACGGGGTGAAAGGTTGGCAGGTGCCTGGGGGAGCAGCAAGGAGCCTCAGGGTCAGATTTCTGAGAGGTCAAGCAGTCGCAGTCTTTGGGTGGGTGGGGGGACAATATGGCTAGTGTCCAGAGCAGGAGATGGACGGGACCACAGAGCGGCAGTCTCACCTAATCAACTTCATTTACAGGCAATGACAGACCGCAATCAGCTTTCAGGGTATTACCCACTGCCCACCACAAATCCACAATCCTTGAATCCTTGACCTTTTGCATTTTCAACATAAAGTCAATGACAGACACAATGGCATCGACAAATGTACAGTGCATTTGCGTGATTTCAGTTCCGAAACGGATCTGCAATTGTGAAATAAATAAGTGGCTGCACATTTCAAGTGACAGTTATTGATTATACGTGACATTCTGCACAATAATTTAACTCTGTCGCTTGCTTAAATGCAAATTGCACTGTAATTAGTCTGTAGAATCAATCAACAGCCTATTGATGTGTGCCCAGATGACTGAACCCACGTGATTGCTCTGATCATGCAAAGCAACCTGACTTGCAGCCCTGAATGCTGGACCTAATCTGGTGGAGCAAGAAAGGACATTGTGTGTATAATGAGAGACTAAAGGAAATACCTTGTATGCAGGCAGTGATGCTTGCATCCATCGACTGGACTTATTGAGTTTATGTGTGTAACTTCACGTTTAGTTTGGCGCGTTGGGCTATCTAATACATGCCCCAGTTTCTCCAGAGGCCCTTCAATGTATCAGTGAAATGAGTCGATAAAGTCTGCAATGTCCACCCTGAAATCACTGTGGTATTGGCAAGAGATATGTTGTCTTCCTGGTGGTTTACAGCTGTATACAACTACAGTAGCAATCAGATTTAATTTAACCTACACTGTAGCTACGTCTCCCTAAGACACTGCGTGCAACAGATCTATCAAAGGAAAACTATGCAGTGAGCAGATAAAACTACTGGACAGAATTCCCCTCTTCCTCCCATTATCATCCATTATGTAAACGCAAGCTGTGGTCAGTTTATTCCAGTCTAGACATGTAGCCCTACATCATCCGCCCCTTGCTGAGTACACAGCACTGACCCACATTAATACATTTATAATCAATACCTCCTCAGGTCCCGTGCGCTGACTCGCCTAGCCGAGGTTGAAGGAAATTGTGCAGTCCAATTTAAAATGGCCCAGGGGGAACTTTCATAACCATGTGCCAATTAGTTCCACTGTCAATAATGGTAATGCTAAAGGACATTGTGTTCTAGGGTGAGAGGAGAGGATAGATAGAGGGAGGAGGGAGACATCATCAAGCTTATGCCCGTTGTTCATTGTTAATGGCTGTTACACTGACAAGAAGCATTTGATCAGACACACACACACATATTGTGGGCCGTGGATGTGGTTGAGGGGGTTGTGTTATGGGGCAGAATTACACAACCCATGAAGATAACAAGTAATGACGTCTTATAAAGGTCAACAAACAAAGCACTAGTGGGACAAACAGAGGCCGTGTGATGAGATTCATTAGGACAGCATTGAGAGTGTGGAGAGAGAGAAGGAGAGGGGATGAGGGGCGACGCATTCCTCTGCTGTTTCACCGCGGCCGTCACAGCAGCAGCTGAAACAGGTGTGTGTCTTTACTCGGGGCACCGGGGGCAAGACAAGTGCTATTCTCACATGGTTCAGACTGGTCACACTTGACCACACTCTGACCTTACACCCACTTGAGTAGCCCACAACTTCATTAAGTAGGCTCTAAGTGGCGCAGGGGTCTCACAACTATTATCTTGGCAATTTAATACAGACTTTCCCAGTCACTAAATGATCTTGGCTCAAGGATATTTGTGAGCGGTCTACTTATCAACGTCAAAACTTTCAGCAGCCCTGCTTTGAATTCGGGGACCCCTGATGAGCTGTATCACGGGGCTCTCCACCCTGATGCATCCACTTTGATTCGTAGTCACCTCACCTGTCTGCACAGCGTCTTCCTTAACTTGCAAAGTCACAAACTCTACTTCACTCAATATGGTCTGTCCAGGCACAAAAGGAATTTGCAAAGGGCAGGTGCCATTTCAAGTTGGAAGTACAACAGAGTACTGAGACGTACTCTCCTTCAAGGAGAAAACACAAACCTACCCCTTGCTGGCTTTTTGTTTGACAAGAGGTGAGATTTGACTCGCTTGACTCGAGACTTGAGTTGGACTTGCCCCAAAAGACTTAAAAAGAGCTCTGCTACTGATCAATTGTTCTGATTTTCCAAATAGAAAATCGTGGAATATCTTGTGGCTACATTGCAAAACAATTCTCCTGAATCAACTAGAATCAGTTTCTGATTAAGTTTGAGGTAAGTAATAGGCCATGCTGTTGCAAAATAACACTTCATGTTTCATCAACAATGTTTAGTTTAAGTAGATTTTGACAAGGCCTAGTTTTGAAAGGCTGCTTCATCACTTAAACCGCTCCTCATAGTTTGCTGATTGGTCTGGCATTTAGTTGCCAGGCTCATTCAATTTGATTCTTTCCAGAACCAACCAAAATTTCATAGCAAAACCCGAGCTTGAAAGTTTTCGGCTGGTTTCGCCAGGCTCGCCTCTCCTTGTTTGAGGTAAGTATCAGTTCTCGCTCCTCCGCCAGCGATATCCCTGGAACCTGGACACCATGACGCACTTTTAGTCACTCTTTCCTTTTCCCAAACACATCTACACATCTAATGACAACATAACACACAGCTATGGTCTCCAGCTCAGGAAACAGAGGGTTCCTGTTTTTGAGTCCAAGCTCTATTGTTATCTTAAACAGCATTTTGACAATACATGCTCTCTCTCTCTCTCTCTCTCTCTCTCTCTCTCTCTCCTTCGGTCTGGTTTTCTCTGCCTCTCCAGCTCTTGCTACACACACTTATTACACAATTATTATCTAGCCAAATCTTGATCCCTATATAGCTCTTTAGTAGCACACATTCTTATCTGGACCTTTCATTCTACTAATATTGACAAAGCCGGAGAGATAGAGTCAACACAACTCTCCATTACCACTTTTCCTGTTTTATCTATGCCTCTTATCTTTGCTCTTTGGATGGAGTCACTCCTATTTCTGCACTTGAGGATCAAGTATCTCCTCTGCCATCGCTCTGTCTCTGCCAATCCCTCTTACACACCTTCAGGCTTTTTTCTCATTGTTTCTGCCTGCACTGCTATAATCACTCCCCGTTGTGGGAACCAAGGTGCTGCATGCAGTCTATTGCGCAGCTGAAGGTGTTAGGGGGATTGAAGAAAAGTCTGGATAAGCAACAGCTGGATTTAATGCACCATTAAGGTCATTGGTTGTTCAACCTGCACCTGCAAATCCCCTGATTTCACCCCCCTGTCTGCTCCCTCCCCTCCCTCCTCTCCTCTTTTGCTCTGTTGCCCTCTCCTCTTTCGTCCACATACTCGGTCACCCTTTCTTTTCATTCCTGGCCCCCTCAGCTTTCTCTCTCTTGCCCTGTGAGCTATAAAATCCCCCCTCTCTTTTCTGGTTCTTTATCGAAAGTAACTGCTGCCACTGCTTCACCCCATCTCTCACTCTGGTTCCCTACATCCCTGTCTCCTTTTTTTTTTTAAATCTCACTCTGCATGTCCCTCTCTCTCTCCCCCGCTCATCCTTTCTTTCTCTATGTCTCTCTCTCATTCTCTCTTGTTTCAATGCCCCTCCCGCTCGCAGGCTGTTGTGTTGTGTCTGCCAGGCCTTCTCGGCTGGAGCACAGGTTTCCTGAGTACTGGAACGGAACAGGAGCTGGCAGGGAGATACACTGAGAAAAGCCAGCTCGACTGTTCCCACTGTGCGTCCCACACGCTTACACTGCTGCTCATACCGATGCAACACAGGCAGGACACAGCAACACAGCACACGGTATGATGTATGTAATGATGCAGCATGTCATGGGTAACCCCACCTGGATTCAGTTTATTCTGTCGATGCAGCGGAGTGACCAGAATTTAATAAAAAAATAATATTATTTGATTTGATTTTGAAGATTTTTTAAATTTATTTGAGTCTCCACCTTTTAAGTTACCACTATATTTCTTATGGAGACATATTTGTATATAGGCGTTACATTATTATGGGATTATAAGATAGATAATTAATTAATAAAGTCATTTATCAAGCAAAAGTAGGCCAAACATTTCAACTTCTCAAATGTTAGGATCTGCTGCTTTTCTCTGTTTTATATCATTGTAAATTGAATATCTTTGGGATTTTTGTGAATGAGATTTCACGGACTAAATTATCAAAGTATTACAAGCTTAATAAAACAGTCAACATATTAATCAATTATGAAAGTAAGCATTAGTTGCAGCTCCTTGTTAGGAAAATCAGTTGCAATAAACATGTACAGACATTTAGGCCATAGCATACATCATTGCTGTTTAACAAAGCCACAAAGCTATTCAAAAGATAAAGCATCCTCGAACTACATTGCACACTTGGAAAGATAATTGTTGATTTCAGGATTTGAAGATTTACTCTTTCAGCAAACAGACATAAACCCTGACTACCTTCCAGTCTTGCATATAACAGTCTCCATAAACAGAAGAAACAGGCTTTACTCCTCTGACAGGCGCGCAGATCGTCACTTTCACTATTAACACTGGTGCAGACAAACATAAACACCACCGTCCTAAGAATAACTCTCCATTTTTCCCCAGAGAATGATGTTTATTTCTCAGTGGCTCTTTAGTGTGTCCCTCTCCCCAGCTAAGTGAATGATGTTTACATCTCCCACTCCTCCGGATTTCACCCTGGAGAGGTCTGTGCCCTCTGCACCTGGACAGTTCACCACCCTGAATGAACGGACGTGCCCCATAGCACCTAAAGAGACACTGAGATCAAACACCAGTATGCTCCCTGCGGCCCCTAATGAAACTGTTGAATTCCTCACTTTGGAATAACATTAGTATTTATGGATAGCTTTCAGCTCGTGCTAATGGTAATCTAATTTTCAAAATCGCTTTTCTAAATTAAGAGGATGACACAGAGAAACAGTTAGAGGTCTAATGTGTGTTCAAAGGCTGACTGGGGGGCTCATTAATGACTCAGTTGAAAGAAATTGTTTTCTCTCTCTCAGCTGACAGGGTATTGGTGTTGTTAATACATCCGACAACAGTCTAGGGCAGTCTTTTAATGAAAAACACAGACAGCAACAACATTGAGATTTATTGAGAAGTATAAAAAAAACCTGAGGTAATGTAGTAATTAATCTTTCTGACCACAGTCTTCTCACTCCTGTCTTACAAATGAGTGGATGATAACTACAGCAAAATAGTAAATATAGAATATAATATGAATTCAGTAGCTACACCATTACATCAAGGATGTATTAATAATAAAGTATATAATATGTAAAAAAGAAAAAGTAATATAATAAATTAATAAATATGTACATGAAACGTTCAGGTTTTTCATACAAAAATAATTATCAAAACATGTAAAAACAAGTGAAAACAGTTATGTTCTCTTGGTTTTCAATAGATCTCAAAGATTGCATTTGAGATTTTAGGTCGATTAAAAATAAATCTTGATATATAAATAATGATAGAAAATGTAACATTTTAATAAAATGGTTTGCTTCTGAATAAACAATGTACGGATAGTATGAAATGTAACTAAAAAAATTAAAAAGTAAATTAACCAATAATTCAGTTGATATGTTGGAATTTCTATAGCTACATTACAGTAACTACATTTCCCAGAAGGCGTCACGGTTTTCTACGTCATAAATCTGCGCAGAGCTGAGGTGGCGTTTGAGAGAAGGTAAACACATCGGATTATTTCTTCTAAAACGGATTATTGAACGAAATGCTATTTAAACGAATGAATAATTTCATTGAATCCGTTGCTTTTGTATGACTGTTTTATTCCTATCGCCTACTGGCTGTTTGTCTTCCTCGTGTGTTGAAGCTAGATAGCTAACACGGTGCTACTTCGGTGTGCTAAAGCTAAGCTAATTGAATGAGTACCCGCCTTGTAACCGTTCGTTTCTCTGTCAGGTTGTTTTCCGGCTGCTTACCTGAAGTCTCTCATCATGACAAAACTTCTGGAGTGGCTGTTTGGTGTGTCGCTGGTGGGCGCAGTCTGGGCTTTGGTCACTTTCGACCTGTTGGACCTGAGCCTGCCGCAGACTTACAGAGAGGTTGCCTGGCCGATGCCTCTGTACCTGCTGATTTCCTTTGGCTGTTACTCCCTGGCCACGGTGGGATACAGGGTGGCCACCTTCAATGACTGTGATGAGGCAGCGAAAGAGCTGCAGGAGCAGATAAAAGAAGCCAAAGAGGACTTGAGGAAAAGGGGCTTAAAGATGTAGAACTTGAGAAGAACTATGTAGAAACATTTTGGAGACTGAAACGGATGCACGGACTACTTTCACACACAACTGTGTCTGTACTTGATGTACACTGTGATGTTGGAGTCACTCAAAAAGTGTGTGTCTCCTGTTTAGGATATGTGTTGGATGAGACTGAACTCTGAACTGACATCCTCATTTTTGTTTCCAGCAGACATGATCTGAAGATCAGTCATAATAACCCGTCACCCAGCAGTCTTATTCAGTGTCATGTCTTTCAGATTATATATTGATCAGATGTGCTTAAAGTTATTCATTTATGACATAATGGATGATTGTCTGGGTTACTCATACTTAACAACAGAACAGTTTGCATCTTGTAAAAAAATGTTATTCTCACCATTTAAAGACCTCATTTATAAAGTATCAACTGAACGATATTCACCATCAGTTTCTGTTTTGAATCAGTTTCTACCAGGTGGTTCTACTGATTGACACACTTGAAACCAGATAAAAGAAGCTAAACAGAGAACACACATGGTGCTGTCTTTGGTTGCAATCTACACACAGTTAAATACCCCCAAGAATCACTGGTATGCTAAATTATCATCTGTAACCAGTTGCCGATCACTGAAATGCCAAACAAATAAAACCCAAAGGTCACACTGGAACTATCTGACTAAAGACCGTTTCCACTGAGAATTCTCAGATGCTTTCAATCTGTGTCAGCTCCTAAAAAGTACACAGTGTGGACATTGTTGTGTGTGTGTGTCTGGAGATTGTTGCTTGTCAGTATAGATGAACTAGATTTTATCTGTGAAGAGTTGTACATTCCATTGTCCAATTTTAGACTTGTTCCCTGCGGCTTTTGCTGGGACTTAATTAAATTGGAGTCTATTTTCTTCAGTTTTTCTGCCTCCAAATGTGTGTGTGTTTGTGGGTTGGGGGTACCGATAGTGCTGGGAGGTGTGCGAGTATGTGCACGAGTGCTTGCATATATGATGCATTCCTTCTCCAAGCATAACCCACATGGCCCGAGGGCTTTATATCAACTTCTCAATGCCTCCCTATGTGCAAGAGACAGATCCCTTTTGTCCCATTTTGTAGTGGGAGAGGTTTGCTCCGATCAGAAAATGTAAGCTAAGTATGTAGTTCTGAAGTAATCTGATGTTGGCAAGTACAGTTTTTTTGTGTGAGCCTTATAAAAGGCTGCCTGTGCTCATTTTCAGTGAGTCCCCGCTGTGCATAAACAAAGCATAGCCTGGCCAAAGGCATCATTATAGGGTTTCGCTTCAGAACAAATGCAAAAGAGTCGACAGTTCTCTGTGTGCAAGCTCTGCCTGTTGTGCCGTTTGGCTGCAGCCCCATCATGCCTTGCAACGTCACCCCCCGTAAATGTCTGCAAGCTGTTGCAAGAGCAGACTGGATGAAAGGCAACCTGTTATTTACCAGAAAGTCTTCTACTTTGGCAATTACACCAAAGGCTTCCCTTGGTAGGCAGTTATGTTCTCACTCGTAGCCACATGTGAACTAGTTAATCACTTTTCTTTGTCATCATTCTCCCAAATCTAACTTTGAAGACATCCATCTGTTCAGTCTTTTTCTGCAGGCTATCAGACAAAAGTATAAATCAGATTAGGCCATATACAGTACATGTGCATATGAACAGTGCTAGCATTTTTGTGCCTTTTCCTTTAAATCCCTTATTTAAAAGATTCAGTATAAGCTTCATCCCAGATTTAGCCCTTAGCATTTACATGATAGCAAGTGTAAGTAAGCATAATCTGATGCACAGACAGAGATGTATGAAAAGCTGTCCCATCACAAACAACCTCAAATACTTGAGCTTTTTGTTTTTCTTTTTTTAAATCTCCATGCATTTCATTTGCAGCAAGCGTGAGACGACTAGCATCACCACTGCTGCTGTTTGGTGTGTGAGCAGCAGTATTCGCAAGAGAGGATGCACCTGATAGAGTACAGTAACTGAGCAAAATCCATAATAATGACTGCATTGTAATTCTGTATATCTCTGCCTGTCAGTCTGAATGCAGCCTTAGCAAGTCAAGATTTTGGCTTACCATGAGTATTTTTATTTTTATCATGCCCAACTGTTCACGTATTCTTTCTTTTTCTGGCGAAAAGAAGTTTTAATATTTAGCTGTGGGAATCAAACCTTTACACTTCATTCATTATATCATTTACTGTAGCAGGTCTCTTGGAGCTAAAAGCTGACCTGAAATACTACAATACCAAAGTTGAAATTCAGTTGTTTTTCACATTGAAGATATGACGCTGGTTTGTTATGAAATCTAAATGATTTATTCATTCTAGTATCAGATAGCAGTAAGTTCTGTACACCTGTTCATGTGTCATCTAAAATCTCTCAGTGATGTAACACGTCTAAGTGGTAACTTCAAAATTGCTTGCTATTGTTTTTTTTCTTCGGGTTTTGGGTTATGAGAGCCACTTACAAGCTTTTCATAATTGCTGTCTGTCTTTGACAGGGGAGGATTTTGACAGTGAGCGAGACTGAGAAAAATGACAAACGTGCACAGAATGTTCTTCACCCTCTGCTCCAAAGCAGGAGCCGAAAAACAGGAGGAAACCGTAATTGGCATAGAGACAGTGAGAGGGGCAGGTCACGGGGTTGTGCCCGCAGCATGGCCCCACTGAGACCTCGAAACACTATAAAAAAACATTTCTAGAGACACTCAGTGACACTGCTGGGAGCAAATCCATCTCGCCAGGCTGAAAACCAAAACTGCAAAAAATGATAGGTTATCATTTTTCTGCACAGAAAAGACTTTTTTTTCCCCCACCCACACATTTCACAGCAAAACCTCAAAACCATCTAGAGACGGACAGAAAGAGAGATGGAGTTGGTAATCGAGCTGAAAGAGATGGAGATTTGATACAGACACAGAATGGGGTGAACAGTAAATGACAGGATGAGAGTGTGACATGAGGACGAAGCAAAACAGGAGACAGATACAAAGAGAGTGAATGAATCAAAGGGAGCAGAACAAAAGAAGTGTGGAAGTGAGAATGAATGAAAAAAGGAAAGTGACTAAGTGACACGGACAGGAAACCAAAGCATGAGCTGGAACAAGACAGATGACCCTGGCAGTGGCGGCGGCTGAGAGTGTGTGACAGGACTTTTTCGGGAAGAGGAGACCACACCCCGACCGCCGGCGATGGCAGCGGACCAAAATGTGCCCTGATTGGCCCAGAGGCTCCAACTTACTCTGTATAACCAAGGTGTTTCCTTCCCATCATCCCCGTCTGACCCTGCTGTCATCTAAAGCTTTTACAGGCACTAAAGCAGGACTCAAGCAAAAGAGAGGAATAAAGGAGCTTCCAAACATGCCGCTACATTAAAACAACCTTTAATCCGAACTTGCAGTGCATCATCACTGCATTAAAATGATGTAAAAAGTCACTCATGGGTCAGCCTATTGTTCTTTCGCTGCTCATAAACAGCTGCTTTGATATTTACAGGACACCGAGTTCCCATTCTAGGGCAGCATGGAAGCTTATAAATGCTACAAATAGCTACAATAACATTAGGTAATCTCCCAGAGGCCCTGTAAGGTAAGATAGTCCTGGCTCTTCTGAGTAGTAACATACGCTAGCAGGCAGACAGGGACTGGTCGTCATGTGTCCTGCTGGTAGTGAGGCCTGACTCAGTCCGGAGATGCAGAGATAGACCAGCTGGCCATGCCAAACCTACTCTAAATTGTGGATTTTTCTTGCTGCGTCTCATGGCCTCCTCCCAGTTTTTAGTGTCACACACCGTTGGCTCAGCTCTCGCTCTGTTAAACTCTGATGACTGATAAATCGATAAATGCCTTGTTTTTCTGCTTCATGGGAAATGTTTGATTTAATATAGCCCCAGTTTGTGCCTATCATGGCTTGCCATTACATTTGATGCAAAGAGCTAAGCGTTCATTTTTCAGAAATATAAAAATACTCTGTGATCTTTGAACAAGACTAAGAGTCTACAGCCATGCTATTTAGGCAAAGTGGTGCTTTGAGCTTAATGCTAACATCGGGCATGCTAACATCCTCACAATGACAATGCTAACATGTTGTATAATGTTCACCATGTCCACCATCTTAATGAATACCATTAGTTGTGCAGGTATTTAGTCATAAACCAAAGTATTGGACAAGTTAAGATTTAGTCCTGGTGATGGCGCTAGAGGAAAGGTCAGGGGATCACCAAAGTCATTAGGATTCATCCTCTGGGGACAAAATTTCATGGCAATCCATCCAGTTGTTGAGGAAATTACATACTGTATGCCAATGCTCAAATTGTATGACATGAATCAGTCACAGTTCTATTTGTCTATATTGATGTTACGCTGTATTGTTTTATATTTTCATACAAAATAATGTGTTTATGTTTTTCTTGTATCGTACAAAAGGAGGAGAAAGCAAAAAGATATGTAATTTCTGGCTACCTGGATAGAGAAAATATAGTAGCAACTTGGAAAATGGGATGAATATCAACTTTGATCTTTTTCATTCAGATTTAGTCTTGTTCAAAGATTTTCCGGTTATTTATTTTTTGAAACACTGGATGCTTAGCTCTGTGACTCGAATATAATGGTAATTCATGGGAGGCACAAACTGGGGCTAGATTTAATATACACTGTACTATACAGTATGTTGTCTTGAAGCATTGCCCATCTTCTTTGATCATGTCCTCAATATTCAGAGATTTTGATCCATGCTGTGCTGCTTGTTAAGTGTCTGATCTATGAATTTGGGCTTTATAATCTTATGCAAACAGCCTGTAAAAACCTTGCCCTCAAGATGTTCTTGTTTTCCGTGCTCCGTTTGTTCCGGTTATCTCCTGACTGCCCTTAACATTTACTACAACGTTAAAGGTTTCACACTTGCTGTTCACATTTACTCAAGCTGGTACGTTGAACGAGTGAGTAAATAAAAAGAATTGTCTCGTCTTGACGAGCTACTACTCAGTGGAGCCTCTTCTAGGGGTCGGGCGGTTAAGGGGCCTGTCCGCCAGCCCTAATTTACGGCCATCCCTTTGAAAACATTGGGGAGTTGTGAGGCAGTGGCACCAGCTTTTGGTGCTACAGCTGTTTTTACTGTCACGGCTGTAAAGCTCCCCTGGGAAGGGGGAGACAGGAGAAGCAGAGATGAGAACAATGGCTTGTCATGCAACTTGCGGATGAGCAAAGTGTCATGGTTGGAGAAAAGAGGAGGTGTGTGTGTGTTTGTTGGGAGGGGGGCAGTAGGGAGATCACACCTGTGTATTTAATCTTCATGCCAAAAGGCAACCTAAATGGTAATCAGTGGTGGAATGTAACTAAGTACATCTACTCAACTACTGTACTTAAGTACAAATTTGAGGTACTTGTACTTTACTTGAGTCTTTTACTGCCACTTTCTACTTCTACTCCATTTCAGAGGGAAATATTGTACTTTTTACTTCACTACAATTATTTGACAGCTTTGGTTACTAGTTACTTTACAAAGTAAGACTTTTGCACACAAAACATAGCTAATAAAATATGTTTTGTTATAAACATTTTCATGGTTCCTGAGTAAAATCCTGCTTTTACATTATTGCATGAGTAATAATAATCTAATGATATAATATATAATAGTAGAACAGTCACAGGGGACATTTGTCTGCATTGAGCACTTTTACTTTTTTAATTTCCTGATACTTACATACTTTTACTTAAGTAACATTTTAAATGCAGGACTTTTACTTGTAACAGAGTATTTTTCCAGTGTGGTATTAGTACTTTTACTTGATTTTACTTGAAGGATCTGAATACTTCCTCCACCGCTGATGGTAATAATAAACATAGCCCTCTCCTCATTTTCCCATTATCTCTCTATTGTAGCTTTGTCTCGTCTCTGGCCACCCTGGCCTTGATTCTATTCAACTCCTGTCAAATTAGTGTGTGTGAGTCATTATCTGTGCTATTGGCTCCTTCTGTGGAAATCTCTCCGGTGTAATCAAAAGGAGAAATGGGATGGATTTCCTGAAAGCTTTTTAGCACCAAAATCACCTTAGTTCCAAGGGAAAAAAAGTGATCTTTCATTTAGGACGATGCTGGGAAACTGGATTGTTGGCTCTTTCTTATGGTAGATAATTGAACCTTTACCTAAAATCATGTGTAAACAAGACTACAAGAGGACAGCCATGCTAGCCTGTGCTGTGTTTCTTTGAGCTATAAATGCTAAAGCTAGCATGGCAACATACTCACAGTGGCAATGTTAATATAATGATGTTTAGCAGGTATAATGCTCATCATGTTCCACATCTTAGTTTAGCGTGTTAGCATACAAACATTTCCTAAATAGCACTTAACGCAAAGTACAGCTGAGGCTGATGGAAGTATAATTAGTTCTGCAGGTATTTGGTCATAAACCAAAGTGTTGGACAAGTTAACATTTTGACCTGATGATGGCGCTTGAAATAGTTAAGAGATAACCACAGTTATTACAATTCATCCTGAGGGGGACATGAATGCGTGTACCAAATTTAATGGCAATCCATCCAATAGTTGTTGAGACAGTTCACTCAAAACCACATGGTGGCACAAGAGGAAAAGTCAGATGATCACTAAAGTCATTAGGATTAATCTTCTGGCAACCATTAATGTCTGTACAAATTTTTGTGGCAATCCATTCAACAGTTGCGGAGATATTTCAGTCTGGACCAAAGTGGTGGACTCACTGACCAACTGACAAAACAGACAGACAGACATTGCCATCCCTAGAGCCTTGACTAAAAATAATCACAAGAAAGCGGTTCTGGTTTTCCAAAAATATCTTTTTTTATTTCACATGAAATTTTCACATTTAGCATATTTATCAAACAGGGCTTTTATATAATCTTCTATGTATATATATATATATATACATACATACACACACATATCATACACTTCTCTTACTTACACATGTACAAAATTAGGTAACAAGAATTCAGATAAAAAAAGACTGACTTCAATGGTCATACACTGTTGTGCTTTGTTGATCAAGCCAGCCTGTCAGGTAGAAGATGTGCTTGGCAACTCGGTTTGATGCCGTGTCTTGTCTGTTGTGAACTGGTGACTATAACATTTTCAAATGATCCAAAACTGTGAAAATTATTCTGAACGTCTTAATAGCTGATTACTTCACTTTGAAGTAATTAGAAGTATATGCTTGTTTTCCAACTGAGCTTGAAAACATGAAGGAAAGCACCATGATACACAGGGTTGGGTCCTGTAGTAATAAAGATTTGATACCGGCTCTTCATGGCAGACAGTTTAACCAATACAGGGGCAAGATCCAACAAACAGAGAAGTCCGGCCTCTCTGCGGTACACACAACATCTCAGTGTTTGCTTTTGGCAGAAAAACATTTTGTCTCATCACTCTTTCAAATCAGTCGCTCCCTTGCTTGCGCACATTTTCTTACTCACACATTTTCTCTTTCACACAAGTACTACCTCTACCAGGAGAGAGAGAAAAAGCTCTCCTCATTGCCAACAGTAAACATTTCTTTTCGTGAGCACATGGTATATACAGTAAAACTTCTCAGCTGCAAATGTTATAAATTATCTTCACAGAATGTACACGCAACACAGTTCAATGTGGTGTGTTTTCATGTGCTATGTCATGTCATCCGATGTCAGTGTGCGTGTCTGTGTGTAACACTGTTGTGGAGTGTGTGTTGGTGTGTCTGTACTGTGCAGTATTAGTGCTACAGTATATAAGCACATGGTCGAGTTTGCGAAGGAATGGCAGTCATGAGAACAGCCCCTGTGTGTCTGTCAATGCTACATTTAGAGAAAGTAATCACTTGGGACGTCAATGCCACTCAATACCATTACAATAACAATACAACAAATAGTACACAATACTCAAGGGTGGAATAGTGTACAAGTTGGAGAGATGACTGATCTTTGGCTCAAAAGGTAAGCGATTACTTTTCCATTAAATGTGGATTTATTCCATGTAAGTGTATATCTATATAATTCAAACAGAGTTGGTGTCTTTGCTCTTGATTGTTCTTCGGCCACTTTAGGTTCCTCTTCAGCTTCTTCATATTTTCTTGTAGGGTTATCATCCAAAGAGGTTCATGTTTTTTTTTGGACAGAGCCCTAAAAAATACAAATCAAGGAGAGCTTGGTCTTTCCAAGAAAAAAAGAAATACTGTCACCTTTTGAAAAAATTAGACAAAGCACACATACTTTGTCTCAAATGCTCAGAGTTACTCAGCACACGTAGTGCAAGGGAGTCCATCTGTACTTTACAAGCTTCAAAAGTCTCTCCCTGTGGCCAGCACTGGGCATGGAAAACTGTCTTTTTGAGTCAGTGGTTTCATCCCCACGGACTGTCTTCATTGTAGTCCCTGAAAAAAAAAAAAAAGTCTGCCAACAGCAGTCCTTTCATGTACTCTCAGTGCAACAATAGCAGTAATGAAAATGGGACTAGCAATGAGAGGATTGAGAGGGATGTAGCTGCCACTGCAGAGTTTGTCCGTACGCTCTTCTGGACATCTGGCAACACACCTGGGTCATCTGCTTGAAGATGGGAGATAAAGAAGACACATTAGTACAGCTTATTTACACCCCAACGTAATCCTGAATGTACCTGGAAAGGACATAGGGTTGGTCAACATACCTGCAGGCGGTCTGCTGGACGGGTTGTGAACCCCACCCCCGGCTCCAACTACAGCCCCACCTGTGCCTCCTTTAGCCACTCTGGCCTCTTGAGAGCCTGAAAGAAAAGAAAAATGCCATCAATTACTCTGCCTGGATCTTTGTAATAGCCTAACACTACAATCAGAGGTGATTGTGCTGCTCTCCTTACAGCCGGGAGGGCGTTTAAACTCACCATCAGCAGCTACGACGTCCACTCTGAGCCTGAGGCACTCCTGTCCATGGTGGTGCAAAGGTTTGGCTGCCGGGAAGAGGGAAGACACAACACAGGCGTTAACATCCTAACTAATGCACTTATCCTCCACTGGCCCCTTAATTCACCTTCATGCATGCGCACACACGCACGCACGCACGCACGCACGCACGCACAAACACTTGGCAACGGACAGACACAGGGACAAAGCTTTAGGACGCCATCTGTGACCAGGCGAAGTGTGTCTTGTCCTGCAGTTTATCTAATTACAGCCATGGTCAGGGTGACAACACTGCTTGCTCTTTGTGGTTACATTCTAGCAGGGTAAGTATTTCATAAAGTTGGCAAACTGAGCCGACACCACAGTTTATGTCCATGTTAAGCGTCATAGAGCTGGCCACCAAGCTGCAGCATATCACAGTTAGTAGAAAAACATAACAAAACTGCACAACCTTGCCCTAGCATTACTTCTTTATGGAGCTGACATTTGTGGTTTTGAGTGAGATTTTGACAACTATTGGATGGATTGCCATGAAATTCGGTACAGACATTCGTGTCCCCCTCAAGATGAGTTGGAATAATTCTGGCGATCGCTCAACCTTTCATCTTGTCATCATCAGGTCAAAACTTGAATGTGTGCAACACTTTTCGTTTATGACCAAATACCTGCAAAACTAATGACATTCCATCAGCCTCAGCTCTACTTTGTGTTTAGTGTTAATTAGAAACTAAGATGTTGAACATGGGAAACATTAGCATGTTAACATTGTCATTTTAAGCATGTTAGCATGCTCATGTTAGCATTAAGCTCAAAGCACAGAGCTGCTAGCATAGCTGTGGACTCCTAGTGAAAGTATTGGAAAATAAGACTAACTTGCAAAGACAGTGACAAATCTGAGAGAAAGATAGTGACACTTACAGATATAATAGTATCTTTCTCCTTGGCGGAACTCCTTTCCCAGAGTAAACGGCGTAAAACGCTGGAACTTCTCAGAGAACTTTTCAGGGGCGTGAGGAGCAAATGGATGGCCACACTCCCAGCGCATCTGGTCGTACGATTGGGGCTTGCAGGATTCGTAGTCCTCGCGCTCCACCATATAGAGCACGTATCGCTCGGCATCCAGCGACGGCACCTCACCCTGAGGGTAATGGGGGCAGACGATGTCCAGGTAGTCATTGAGCTTCACCTCCACGGCGTAGTCGTCCCATAGGAACCTGCGAGGAAGAGGCAGAGGAGGATGGTTATGCAACTGGCAGGAGACTGATAACCGTGGTTATAGCATCATCGGAGCGGTAATAAATATAAGCCTCAGAACCTGTGATTATATATTGATCGGCTACACACCAGTGTACAACAGGGAAATCAGAGGAAAAACCGAGAGGCCTGGGAATGAGAGATAGAGAGCAGGAGAAAGAGAAAGAGAGAGTGTTTGTGAGTGAGGATATGTGTGTGTGTGTGTTGGAGTGGAATGAAGAGGGAAAACGCAATAAGGGTAAGAGTGATCTGCAGAGAACATGCGCATAAATATGGATGAACGTGAGGCGAGTGTAGCTGCTGCTGCTGTGTTGCGAGTTAGCACTGAGTGCACATTGATCCCATGTCCCCCAGGAGTTGAATGATGTTTACAGAGAAACATTAGCAGTCAGTTAGCCCGTCAAGACAGGAGATGAGTATCGACATCTGTGGGGCTACACACCCCCACCACACCCCCACCCACAAACACTCACTCGCTCAGATAGAGAGGCAGAAAGCATGATGACAAATTCACCACAACAGAAGCAGAAACACACCTGAGTTTACTCAAGATAGGGACAAGGATAAAAATCAAGGTCACATATGTTTTAACCCATTCATTAGGGTCAGAGACAGGTAGACACGTACAACATGAGTCTGGTGACGGCCTGTAACGATCTCCCACCACACTCCCTCTCATTACAAATACATAGAGACAGTCAGACTGTCTGCCTCCCCACCATTCCTCCCTGCATCCCTCACTTCACTCCTCCATCCTCTCCACCCTCTTTATGACGGTCTTTAAGTAAACTAAACCCCCTCCCTCTCCTCTTGGACCTGGGCCAAAGAACACTCGCAGAAAACTTGTCCCCACAAAAACAATTCAATTATTACAGAAAGACTTTAGACTAGTTAAACATTTTAGCATACTCTGAGGCAGTTTAAATTGGCCTTTTCTCAACTGTCCATGATTCCTTCCCCCTGCGGGATTTTCTTTCAGAGATATTATGAGTTTATCTCCAGGGAATTGTCACTAAAGGTATTTCAGCTTTGTCCCCTTCCCCCTGATTGATTGACTGCTCCAGGGGCGGCTCACAGCTAATGCTCTCTTCTCAGCCAAAGCCATCTATCACCGGCCTGGAGCGGTAGCCGGCCGCTAGCAACACACACAAACTCACACACACTTCCCAGTAATTCCCATCTATCAACAACCTAAAGCAGTAGCTACCTACTTCACCCACAGAACCCACACACACACTCACACCCACACCCACACACACACACACACACACACACGCACACCTCCTCCCTGGGTACTGAGCTCCCAAGCGATGCCTATCAGTTTACCGTCTCCTACTGTTCTGGATCACCAGGGGTTCTCTGAGAATGGATGAAATTTGACAGACTTAAATATTTTCACAACACACGAGGAGAATGTGTGTCTAATATAGGGTTTTGTTGCTTTTGCAATGAATACATGGATGGTTCTTCAGGCTTTCAACAACCCAAAGAAAGGGGCAGCCAGCCAGCCAGCCAGCCAGCCAGTGTGAGTTAAGTTACTGACTGCTATTTAATCAGATCTACAGATCTCAAAAGAGTTATGAGTTCTCAGAAGCCTACAGGGTGCTAACTAGACACCCTTAGCACGAAAAAAAAAAAACCTCACCACTGAAGGCATTTCTCTCCTCAAGTAGATTTTTCTTTGAGAATTCTGTCATTTTCTCATAAAACCCCCTAAATGTAACAAGCAGCATTTGGGGAGTTTGTGTTTGTGTGACAAGGTCCATATGTGTGACTAACGATCAAAGTGCACAGACGCAGGCCCCAGTCGCTCATTAGCTGGTGTTGTTGTTTGTGGCCAGGGGTCTCCTTGGTACCCCCTGGTAAAAGTACAGACGCTGTGGCTCCAAACACCAGGCCCTGACTCCTGCTCCCCCTCCCCCCATCCCTTTACCCCTCTCCGCCTGACTGGATTCCCTCAATATGACCAGATTAGCCGGCAACACCATTACAACAGCAACACCGGCCCGTTAGAAAACAAGCGCCTTTTTAGTATACTGATGAAACTTCCATCTAACTGTGCTGATAATAGTGTTCTCCAGCCAACTTTCGTGGTGGGAAGAGCAATAATTATCATTTTGCCATGGTCCAGACAGCTTAGTGCTTATCTGCAGTTTGCCTGCCACGCTCTGTTTACCAGATTGGCGCTAAAGTGTTTTTTCCCCCTGCCACTTTCAATTCCAGTCGAATCGATAACACTATTGAACAAACACTGTTGTCTGCTTTTGCCTGACAGAGTTATCACCCCCCTGCAAACACTGAAAACACACACAAACAAACTCCCTACACCCAAATCCCTCCCTCACTCCGAGCCCCCGATTACAAACCGGTTGTGGTATGTTCCCAATGTGTTCAGCAAAAGGGGGTCGAAGGGGGGTGCAATTAAAACACAAAAAAAGGGCATTAAAGTTGCCCCGGAGGGGGGTAATTATGCCCTCCCGCTCCCCACTTCCCAGCCCCTTTAGGCTGAGAGTTTGGTTGGAGACAGAGGACATGAATAGGCGTGGGGAGGGGGGGGTCAAAGGGCTTGAGATGGAAATGGCTTTTGAAGTTTCTCTCTGTGAGAGTATCTATGCGAGTGCTACAGTTGCTTTATCAATGCGACTGTTTCATACAGTGTCTCTATTCACAATGTGCCCGCGCTGATGGAATACCTCACTTAGCAGAGAGAACAGTGGCTGAATACGCACCCGGGGAGGCTGGCTAGCCCCTTTTATTAATGGCAAATTGTTTTAATTATCCTGCTGCCTTTTGTTCCCCTCTAACGCCTCGGCATTGAAACGTTCCACATCATCAGCTTAATTAACTGATTGGAGTAACGCACTTCAAAGAGAGCTTAGGCCACTGTGTGAAAAGGTTTAGCTAACAAAGTCAAATCATGCCACCTTCATTTTAGCAGGCAAACTCTTTCTTTGTGTCTCCCCTAGTGTGAGTCCCTTGTTATTTTCCTCTTCCAGACATGTTTCCCTCGCTCTGTCAATAGTCTATCTTGATTTATTCCCATTGTTTATCCTAGGATTCTCTCTTCTAATGACAGTGACGCTTGGAGCTTCAGCAGAAGTAACAGCATGGAGGAGTTGTTGTATTCTCTACTTAAGGATGATTTGTGGAGCGATGGCAGACACGCAGCGAGGATTGTGCGCATGTGTGTCTGTGTCAGCCTGAGACATTTAAATGTCTGATTGTTTGTGTTGGAGTGTGCTTGTGTGTGATGCGTCTGTAGAGCTCTGAGGAATCTGGGAGTATGTTTCAGTCACGATAAGGTGGATAATAAATGCCAATAATGAACACTGATGATAGTAGTGAGGGAATGTCAAATGGTCAAATGTGTGTGTGTGAGCGCACAGACTGTTCCCGTCCACTCTTCCTCCTCTCCTAAGAAGGAATTCCTGATTTATTGGAGCCTCTTCAGGAGCAGGAGTCTAATCTCTCCTCTTTTAATCTTTCTGGCCAGCGTTTTGCTTTCTTCTCCACCTCTACCCCATCCTTTCATCCATCCATCACCCTCTCATCTCTGCACTCTATCGCCCTGTGGAATGCTGGACCTCTGAGGCGAAGGGGCCGCAATGTGGATCAAAGGTCGGACAATCGCCAAGTCAGCACCGGAGAGTTTTATACACATACAGTCAGCAAGGGGCCTCGGGCCTCGTGCATTTTAAATTCTATAGACTGGTGCTATGACGGGAATCGCTCTCTTTGAAGATCGATTCAGATCTATTCAAAAAAGGTCCACAAAGGCCATCATAGGACAAACTATACATTTATGACCACTACATCTAGAAACAGGAGCTCTAGTCTCCTTAACATGTGCCGTCTCTCAGAAGCCAGCACAGTCACCTTAACCACATAAACATGATTACTTTCCTCCCAAGTTTTACACACGCCATTAATGTGACCCAAAAGGTGACTGGCCTACATCACAGATGAGTGAACGGGAATGCAGGGACCACCTAATCGGCTCGTCCAAGCCTGGATTATTGGGTGGAGCAGGGGCTGAGCTCGGGTCCATTCATCAGCACCAGACCCTGCTTAATACAGGGGCTTAGAGTGGACAGCGAGGCCCAGAGCAGGGGCTGAGGGCTGGGGACAGAGTAAGGGGTGAGACAGGCAGGGTGGAGCTTTTTTCCCCCCACCCCTATTGTTCTCACACAGAGAAGGGTATTACTCCTATACACTGGCGTTTTGGACTTCAAAAAGAGACACACTGACTATGACTGTGTGTGTGTGTGTGTGTGTGTGTGTGTGTGTGTGTGTGTGTGTGTGTGTGTGTGTGTGTGTGTGCGTGTGTCCATGGTTGCAGCAGGGAAAGTGAGAGGTGTTAACAGAATAATGAAAGACACTGGACACAAGGGAGCAGTTTCTTTCAAGATATATCTGTGAAAGCTACATGACTCCATGGAGGAAGGTGGCACATCAGAGAGAGGCGACGCCTTTCTGGAGGTGCATCATGAGCTTAGTTAAGCTGGACTGTTTCACATTTTTGCCCAAACTCTTTTTGTTTCATCTGTCTGTCTATTCATCCATCAATGCCAGCCGCCCCCTCCCACTCTCTGTCCGTCTTTCATCGCTCAATAAGCAAACCAGATCCTCATGTCAACTCTGTCCCTCCCCCAACCCCAGACTCACTGAACCAATCACAACCTGTCCCGGTGGTATTCCAAATATGCAACTTTTTGACCCACAGTTTGCAGAGCCAAGCACAATGCGGCGTGGGCATGCTTGGGTCGTCATAGGAACAAATATGGTCCGACTCTTTTGGCTCCCCCCCCTTTTAACATAATATTCCAGCCTTCATTCTTTCCACAGTGTGACTTTTTGTCATCCATCTCAATCAGCTTTCTCCCGTCTGTCATTCAACCTTTGTTTGTCCGGATCATTGGTCATTCTGCGGGCGTTCCTGGCTGAACTAGCCGCGATCCTTTTGCCACCCAGCAAAGCGACAAAGCTTTAAGTCCAGCAGAGAAATAATTGGCTGATTCCACTGCAGTAAGGAGGCTTAGATGAATACATATGCTCTTTCCAACTGTCTCACGCTGTCCCCTGAGCCATTTGTATCTTATAAAGGGCCAGAACAGAAAGGTCACCACTGACATCACATTTCTCAGGAGGCAAATATCTGTACAAGAAAATCAATTTTGCTGGATTGATTTCCACAAGGTAAAAGTTTCATGCAGTGTGTTTTCTTTTCCTGCAAACACAGTCTGAGCTTGTTGCTTAATGAATTCAAGTACAAGTCGAGTACAGGCAACAGTTATTAAATTGATTTTAAAAATGTAGTAGTAATAGCAGTACTTGCTTACAGACAACTTGTAGTAATAATGGTAATAAAACAACTGGCCTCTAGGGGGTGGCAGTATTTGCTGTGGGGACACGTTTACAGAATAAACCCAGACATCTAACAAACAGGACAAAAAGAGAGAGAGAAAAACAAAAGTTACACAATGACTCTTATTTACACAACAAAACAAACACAATGGGTAATTTTAAGAGATAATATCGGACTCTTGCTGGCTGATTCTTCCTCATCCAAACACATATACACTGTCGGTACATTGAATGTCACCAAGTCTTGACAAACAAGTCTGGGGGACACATGCACACACACACACACACACACACACACCGTGAGAAAGAAAGTGCAGACTCCACTTATAAATCGTACCACAATCAGAAATCTGTGTACTGATGGAGTTTATCTTTTCTATAATGTTTGTGTGGGATTGAACAGTTGTAAAGTAGCGCAGAGAGGAGGATCAGGGTGGGAAGGAGCAGGGGAAGTCTGCTGCGGAGATAAGGAAGAGGCACAAGGATGGGGGGGGTACCAGGGCGACACTGATCAGAGGAGAATCCCAAATAGAGACAGACAGAGATTTGACAGCAGGGCAGGCTGGGGGGCGGATCCCAAATCACCCTCAAGGCTCCACAGTTGAGCACATCCCTCATAAAAACAATTAATCACTATTAATCTACTCATTCTCAGAGTTTAAACGCACATGCATTCCTCATACAAGCCTGGGAAATCCAATCAGCTCCAGAGTGCAGACTTTTACAGTCTTGCGTGTGTTGGTGTGTGAGAACTGTATTGTTTATTGTGCAGACAGGATACGCTGTTTTCCCGGGAAAAGACGTAGCCAGGAAGTGCAGCACTTCATAGTGAAACACACAGCAGACAGCGTGCAGACTTTGGTAACGCCAACAGCACGCCTGCGGGAAGTTAAAACCTTTGGCCTGGTTCTCTATCTAGTGCAGTCAATAAAACAAGCCCTCCTGCCTCTGACACTGCAACGACAAGCGGGAATATTGAACAGGTGAACAGGAAGAAAATCTATTCACTCATTCGCTTTTGGAAAAAAAACCTCTTGTCAATGGCCACAGAGGTGAAGTCTTCTTACAGACGATTATAGACTGTACAGATAGGAAGCGTCAAAACACTTCAATGAGCCTATGAGAGGCGATTACCATCCGTTTGACAATCTCTCAGAGTATTTTCCCCAGATTGAATTCACCAGACAGATTACAAGGCCAGATTAAGGGTGGTGGGAGGGGACAGACGACGCGAGAGAAAGATGGAGAAGGCCGAACAAGGAGGTGGTGGGGGGGGACTTAGAGCGAAGGCTGGATTAGGAAGTGAAGTGGGAAACCTGGATGTTTTTCGAGGAAAGTAGCTTCGGTTCAGATTACTTGGAAATCGCATAAAATCCCTTAACTATTCTGTCCACCCAATCACACTCGCTTTATGTGACGACCCAATCTTATCTTTCATCTCTCAAACATGTATGCGCGCACATGCATGGAAGACAAACAGACACGTTAACCTACTACTACAAGTATGCCTTTGTTTTGTTTTGTTTTGTTTTTTCTTCATTTAAACCCTGTCCTTTCATGGTTTGAGTTCTCAGACTTGCTCTACCACTTCCACTGCTTCAGCGAGACACTCAAGAGGGGAGAAGCATACATGGACAGACAAGTGAAAAGACCAGGAAGAAGGGTAAAAAAAAAGAAACAGGTTTGCTGGGAAGACTAGAGTGGCTTTTCATAAGGAGGTAGAAGAAGGAAGCTTTAAGAAAAGCTGAGGGGAAAAATAAAGCGTGAAGGAAAGGGCAAAGTGCCTTGTGACGGATCACCATGGGTGCCAAGAACGATAAAAAAAAATTCCACACCTCTTAGCATGCTTCCCTCCTTCCCCCCTTCTCCGAGAGCCAGAGTTGGAGTTGGGGAAATAATAGACTGAAAAGGGACAGCTTGTAAAGTTGAGATAAAAGCTGGTGAAGGAGCGAAGGGGACCGAAAAGACAGGAGGGGGACGAATGAGAGTTTCCCAGAGGCAGAGCCACGGCCGTGTGAAGAGGGGCTGGCCTGAGTGGCAGCCAGTATTCAGGGACCACCGCCATGACAGAATGACTGACAGATTGATAGAGGCTGTGCCACTTCATCACATAGTGAACTCTGACCCCCAATCAGTCACACCAGTGACTATTCTCTTTCTGTGGCTCACCGTGAAGACCATTCCCCAATTTGTATGGGAAGCATCACAAAACACCCATATTGACTGGATAAATACCAAAAAAAAAATCCTTCATGTGGGTGAAACATACCTTAAATAACTCCCTCATCTGAGCGAACACAGAACAAAAAGCAGATTCAATTAAATGAATTAAACCACTGCGCCAGCAATGGTAAGCTAAAACAATCTGGAAGTGTATTCGCGGTTTTACCAAAATCAAAAGAGCTCATTAGAAAGACATAGCAAAACAAAGACTTCAGAGTTTGAGCAGATTAGCTCAAAAATGTGTTATCATAACAGAAAAGGTGGTGGTGATGATGATGATGAGGATGATGATGATGTTAAAATAAACAGCGGATCAAACTGATGTGTGCGAGAGGGCCTTGAAACAGTTAACAGAACTGGAGACCACAGAACCAAGTTGAAAAGGGAACCTGGCCAAGAAGAGGGGGAGGGAGGTGCTGGAGAGAGGGAGAGACAGGTACAAAGAAGCAGAGGAGGCGGAGGAGGAGGAGTGGGTGGTGGAGGTGGAGGTGGTGGTGGTCTACTCATGCTCTGTCAGCAGGGAGAAAGGGGAATGGGAGGAAGAAGCAGTGAAAGAGCAGATTGTTGCCTCACATTAGAGTCCAGAGGGCTCCTGGGACGATGTTAACATCAATCACAACCGTGTGGCACGTGCGTGTATGTGTGTGTGTATGACTGGGTTAATGTGTATGAGAGTGTGTGTGAGTCACTCGAATCTGGTGATCTTGTACATGCGGGTGCTCACACACATACTCGGGCTTCTGCGCAGGCACTCCCTTCACAAAAGACACGCACACACACTGGCATGCAGGGTGCAAAGCTGACTGGGCACACTGGTGAGCCTCTTTCTGGGAATCGACCTGTGCTGGTGATTAAGCTGTTGCTAATCAGACACAAAAGGTTACAAATATACTAACACGTAAAAGGTCAGAAAGTGCTGAAACACAGTCAGGAATAGATTTCACTCGTGCTGAAACAAAGTAGTTGTTAAAGTGCAGGCAGATACGACCTTGGAAGTCAGCAGGCCCCAAGGCGTGCTCACACACATGCACAAATGAGTGGAGAGCAGGGCTCACTGTATATGTATAGGCATGTGTGTGTGTTGCTACATCCTTCAACAAACACACTGAGGAAAAGGAAATGAGCCTGTACCACATGGACCAAAGTGATCAATCTGAGATCAATTTGATTAACAACAGCTTTCTGACCAATGGGACGGAACAATAAGCTCAGGCCAAAAGAAAGAGAAACACATCTCATGAGGGAAAAGATGGACGTCAACACACTGTATTGAGTAACAGGTCAAAGGGGGGGAGCAGATTGCTGGGAATGATGAAAAGCACCAAATGAAAACATCTCACAAGCTCTGCGCTTTTTCTGGGAATACAGGATTAAGAGTAGCCAAAGGGAGAGATTTAGCACAGTCATCCAGAAAAAAAATAGCAAGTGCAAAAGGATGGATTACCAGTATATAAACATACAGGAATGATCACTGTCATTCCACAGCGGGGACACAACAAAACGCCTTTCCATCTGGGACTTCACTCTGATTCTCAGTGAAAGGCTTTGTCGCCATAATTACGGCCTTTCTGAGAACAGTAAATGCTGTAGTTTTAACCACAAGGGAGATCAGGAGGTGAAACAGTGCTTGAATGTAACCTTGTGGGAGAATATTTGAATATCTGGGTGTTTGCAACCAAGACAAGACATGAGAGTTTGAGCCCAACACTGATTGATTTAGATTGTGTCGGTTGGTGTTATTGACTGCCCTGGTTTGTGATTGCCTGCCAGGAGTCTCTGTTTGTGCTTGCCCGTCCGAGGGTGCGAGAGGCATGGGTTTATGTGTGGGTGCATGTAGAAGTTTGTTTGTGGTGAGTAAACTTAACCCTCCTCGTACCCCAGGCCATTTCACCCCAGCCATCATCAACCATAATTCTAACTGACCCCCACTTATTCCGAATGGCCCCTAACCCCGACAATTTGAGCTCCAATTTCTCCTCCCTGAGCAATCCATCTCTCTCCCACAGCGTGACCTACTGGGCAGGCCTCAAGTTACCTCCTCTGTCTCTGTCATACACCATTATTACTCGTCTTACCACCTGAAATATGAACACCACTATGCCTCCCTGACAGCCACCTAAACCCCAAGTGATATCTCTTGATTTAGGAGACACCACAACCTCCCACTCCACACAAAGGTTAGGACTCTCTGTCAGATGGGGAGGATATTGCAACAGATATTTCAACACGTTGTGCTGTGAGTCAGACCTGTAAGACCTAAAAAAATATATAACCCTTGCCAAAGAAAATAAGACTTCAGCTCTTGAATGAAGACGCAACAGCATCAAAACAACAGAAAGGAAAACTGACTTTTAAGGGTGCAATTAAACTGAGTCCTACACTGCAAATAAATCAACTGAGAAAAATGTAGAAAAGACACATATATGTGTGCATAAAGAGTCCAAATAAGGAGATGTATTTATGGTAGCATTCTTAGATCATGCCCTGAAATGAGAAACTGAGCTCCACAGAAAAAGAAAATATAAAAAAATATAACCATATCCCTGCATGAAACCCATCCCTCAAAAGTGTGAGCTGTTTAACTAGCTCACTGTCAGTTTACAAAGATAAACAGATGACATAAACTGATGTAACTAATCCCGCAGCAGGTACACAGATTGCGAAACGCATTAAATCTGTACAGGTTAGACAAAGCATTACAGGTAAACAGCAACATAATAACAGGTTCGAGCCCAGAATGGGGGAGGGGGGAGGGAGAGAGACTCCCAACTGTCCCGCATTATCATGACAACAGCAGAGAGCCGCTTCCATCACATATTCATCACAACAAGCTCGCTGAATAGGCTATGCATGAGTAGCAGCTACTCAAATGCATCTGAATATGGATCCTAATCTAATCTTCACTGGTAAGTACGTCCAAAGTTCATTTATATTTAAGGTGCCAAACAATCTTGTTTTTGCATTGGTAATTAAAGAAGTGAGAGCAAGGGTGGGTTCAAGAGCACTGGATTAAGATCGGGAAAAAAAACACAATTTAAAACAGATATTTACTTTGGGTTCGTGCTGTTCCAGTAGACGCTGTGCCGCTCCGCTGAAGCAAGCCAGGCGCAGACGCTCACAACGAAGCCCACAATCCAAACCAAATCCATGGTGGAGAGAAGTGGAAGCGTGCAGAGGCGAGACACAACTCAGGTAGGTTGTGCAAAAAAAACAAAAACAGAAAAAGTTTACCGAGCTCGTCCGCTGCACGCTTAAATAAAACACTTTACGCATGCAGTGGCTCGAGGAGAAAAAAAAAGCAAGAAGATTCGTTCAGGAATAAAAACCCGCAGAGAGATCAGGTTAACTCGACAAATCCGTAGTGAATGAAAGCTTAAGCTGCGTGGTTGCTGCTTTTGTGAAACGCCCACAGCCGCGAGCCCCGCCTTCTGTCCCAGAGGAGACCAATCAGAGGGCTGTCCGAGAGACGCGAGCTCCGCAGGTTTCTCTGTATGTTTCTGCTGTATGTTTACTTGTTGTAGCCTACACATGATTACAACTCCAGCATGTACAGTGTGTCTGGATAAGCCAACAACACAACATTCAAAAATATTTTTCTGGAATTTCGATGGCAGAATTTTGCAATATCATATCATAGGTTGTTCAACAGGTTGTTGAATGTGTGTATACAATCATTTTATCATACTTCATGATATTTTCTTATGCAATAAAATGTTACTTTTTGCAGATTTTATAGTATACTTACAATTCTATAGTACCTTATACTTTTAAAACATTTCCTATATGATTATAATAGATCTAGACAGGTAAGCAGGTCATGCTTTGAGACCAGCTCCAGCTATAAACCAAAATAGAAGTCATTGCCATTATTATTTTGCAGGTAGGTTATAAACAAGTGTTGTAAAACAGGAAGCCACTCATCATTTACTCATATAACACATTTTTAATGTTACTTGCTTGCATGTAATATAAACATTTTCTTTGCACTTGCAACATTTAAATCTCATCTGCACTGGATTCTTACATGAGAGACAAATGCATGAACACCTAACAATATACTGCACAAAATACAGCCTAGAAATGACCATAGAGTTAATTAAACATCTCTCTGACACACTGTAAATGAAACCTGAACATTACAAGCTGCATAACATTATTTTATTGTATTTGTTGCAAAGCTATTTCCTTGCGTTGTACAGCTGTTGCAGTTATTTTGTCCAATGTCGAATGTGTTCAAACTGTAAAGTGTTTCTCCTGAGCCCCTTATCTGTCATTGAAGTGCACCACCCTACCTTGAGTACTGCCTGGGCAACATCAAATATGTTTGCACAGTGATTTCTCAAACTGAAGTTGGTGTTTTTATCTTACAGGTTTTCTATGACTCTTTTGTATGAGGACAGACATTAGTGGCCACTATCCCTATGTGTGAATCTTACATTATTCTAAGGGTGTGATGAGCTTTGGAGCCTTTGAAATCATATATGAAATGTGAAGAAAACCTAGATAGTCAAATATAAATATTGTAACCCCAACTGGAAGCATATAACCTCCATGCTGTCAGATTTATTGCAAATCCTGATTCTCATTTTCTGTTCCATTGACATGGATAATCTGAACCACGAGCTGCTTGTTCAGCCTAGTGCACCATATTGCCAGAGGGGGTTTTCAAGCCTGCTTCTGCTTGACATGGCACTTTATTTGCTATGCCTGCTTAGCAGAATAACAGCTTTCAAAGGTATCACAACAAAAACGAAAAGTAAGTAAAAAAAAAAGAAAGAGGGGAGTTTGGAGGATTGACTCCATTTCAGGACATAGATAAGATTCAGGGGTGTGATCAGATAAACTCTGCAGGGATTTGGCCCATATTTAAGAAAGCAGTGAAGGAATGCAGAGAGCAGGGGCTACACTCCTGATGTAACCACAATGTAACACTTAATCTGAAAGGTATCCTATTCCACAGGAATAAAAGAATGACATAAATTGGGCATTCTTACAGTATATGAGGCTCTATGCAGCCCTGAGATTTGATGTTTTTGCTTAAATTCATCTCATCTAGATTGAGTTGGCCACATGACGGTATATGAAATTTTAGAAGGCTGCGGCTGTCACAGCAGGCCTGACAGTTTCACAAGATAATTAAACTGTCAGGTAGACTGTTGAATGCAAATCAACAATTTATCTGACAGTTTAATTGTCACAGTGCAGTAACATCCCACTCATCTGGTGCTCCAAGCAGATTAAAGCAACTACTAATATCTATTTGCAGCTCCTGTTAACCCAGGTCCGACTCTGCTCTGTGTTGTCCTTATCTTTGAATAATCACCTCTATGAGACACCCACACTCTTTCGTCAAGCAGTTTACATAAAGCCTTTATTTTTATTATTTACTTAATGCAGAAAGAGATCCAGACTCAAGAGGAATCATCTTTATATTACAGACAATATATTCTGTGTTCAGTGTTTCTGAGTATCCACAGTTCATGCAATCTGCATTTAAAAACTCTGTCCAAACTGACAAATCATTTCAGATCTCACAGTGCAAATGCAGAAAGGCACATATACATGGTAATTGTGTGCTATTCGGTGTCAAGCAGGTCGTCCGAAATAACGTGTTTTGTATTCATGAAGAGCGCCCATCCCGGTGGATCAATTTTTTAGAGTCCAATTGTTTTTTCTGGCTCAGTGGGAAGATAAGAGGGTGAGAAGGACTGCCAGCATAATTGTCATTTGCATTGCAATCGAAAATTGTTGTGGAGAAAGCTTTCACCACGCCGCAGACATTTATGTCAAAACTCTATCAGGAGCCAAATGAGTAGACCTTTAATTTCATACCATCCTGAAATACTGAATGAGTAAATAGAAAGATGAAGTGGAACAAAACTGCAGCTCAGCCTTGATATATGTATTTTTTACAGCAGACAGACAGACAGACAGACAGACACACAAACACACACGCATGGATCTCTGCAGGCTTGCACGCCCACATAGACACAAACACAGACGCACATACACACATAAACACAACCCTATTCACCTCAAATCCTGACAGAATTTGCACTGAGCCCGTTCTGCGGCATGAAAATAAGATATAGGAAAATGATAGGGAAAACCGTTTCATGTAGGCATGGGAACTTGACTGTCCATAATTTGTTTTTTTCAACCATTTCAACCAGAGTAATTAGATGATGTCATAGAGTTGCACTTTCTGTGATCCTGAAAAAATGAATCAAAACACGGAGGATTTTGTTCCCCTAAAATCGATGAAAATTATAAAAAACATCGCCCTCTGCATGGGAACAACCTACATGCCATGTTTGGGGAAGTTCTTATAACCTGCTGCATGATTTTAACTTTGTGTTCTCAGATGTCTAACCTGCATGTTTGTGTTTGTTCTTCCAGTGCAGCTCGGTGACCTGAGCAGGTTTTAACAGATATGCAGTGAGTTGCCTTCCTGTCCTCTGCTGAAGCTTGTTGCAACTTTCTTCCTTCTTGTACTCCAGCATGGCCATTAAAGGAAAAGTGTTCGGTCCCTTCGCCATGAATACAAATGAGAGGTTTAATGACAGACTGTCATCATGTTCCCATACCCAAACAACACCCCGCCGTCTATTTACATAAGCGAACTGTGCTGGTGTGAACCGTGGAGCAGCCCAGCAGTGCTCGGTCCAGTGTGTGTCTCATTTCATTGGCCTCCTTGGTTTGTGTCGTCCATTGTTAGTCAATGCTGCTCCTCTGCAGGAGTTGTTCCTGAACCTATGAGCTCTTTCTTTGCAAACAATGGAAGTGAAGTGTTTCCTGTAATTAGCATTGCACAGGTCTACCTCCTGTTATGAAACAGAGACTCTGTAAAGATAGTATAACCATCCTCCCCTCAATAGTTTGCCTGTGAAGAACAAGTTTGTTCATGGTCTTGTTTTTGTCTGCTCTGGCGCAAATGTTGATTTTCCTTCGACTTTCCTGAGGCAATAGAAAGCAAAGTTAATGATTAGGTGGAGCAATTTTAAAGCAAAACAAAGGTAATCAGTGAGTAACCCTAGCGTTACAGCAAAGAGATGAAGTTGCAAGTGCCAGCTCTTAATTAGCTGTGGTTAATTATCAGAGGTAAACAAAGAGGTGGTTGATTATGCGTAGCCGTATCCAATGATCAGTGTGTCGGCTGAGAGATTGGAGGGCAGGTAAGACTATTAAGATGACATCTCAGTGAGCGGCCTTGCTGATAGCCAGGCAGTCGCTGTGCGTAGACGTTCAGGAAAGCACACACACTCAGACGCACCCACACACACAGACGCACAAATATGTACGCCTGCATACCCACCATACAAGCCAAACTGAGAGACAAAGAGCAGCTGAGAAGGAGGCGGATGAGGAGGAGGAGGATCGAGGAGAAATGCAAACACAATGTTAGATAACGAGAGTGTAAGACCAAGAATGAAAGCAAAAAGTGAGGAGGCGTGCGAGATGAGAGTGAAGAGCTTAAAAAAGATGTACTTAAGAAGGACAATATGCAAAGTAAAAAGATGCAGGAGAAATAGAGCAAAGGAGGGATATACCGTGAGGCCACACTAAACACGTTTTCACCGATAAATGATGCAGGGAAACCTTTGGGCCAGTAATTAGCAGACATGTTACCTTTACTGACCTGTAATTATGGCTCCCTCCCTTGGGCAAATTGAAATTTTAGAGGTGCGATGCATCATTTCCCTAAGACTGTCAAAACCCAGTAAGCGGTGTCTGAAATATTGCAGGTGACTCACAGACAAACAAGTGAACAATGCAGTGCCCTCTCTTGAGAAATTTTGGAAAGGCTGGATAGCAGCAATGAACGGAGGAAGTCCGCCTCATCCTTCCCTTACAGTTTCAAGCAGCGCAAGAACATCATAAATTCAAAACATGTGAGACAGAAATCCACAGGAAGTTTAATAACGAGGAGTAGATATGAAGGAGGATGGTTTAAAATAAAGGTGAAAAGAGACTTAATGTGTAAACATAAATATATTTGAGGCGAAAGTGAGTGCAGAGGAGAAGCGGAAGGAAGGACGGATGCCAAATGAATAAGAGGGGGCCGGCGAGAGAGTGAGAAAGATAGAAATAGACAGGAAACAAACACGAAGGACAGAGGGAGAGAGGAGAGGCACAAGATGTAATAAGATGTTCAGATGAGGCATAACATTACAAACACAAAGATGGGGAGGCAGGATACGAGAGTGAGGCTGGAAAGACGGAACACAATAATAAAGAGGAAGTGAGGAGACGTATGAGTGCGATTTAGAAACGCAGAAATAGATTATTACTGTATTTACTGGAGGAAATTTGAAGCAGAGGAGAGGCAGTCTAAGAAAAATAGCTGAGAGATCAGAAAGAAAGGGTTAGAAAGACGCATAAAAGGTATACTTTTCAAGCAGGACTTTTAAAGAGACAGTGAGAAAGACAGAGATATACTGAAATAAACATTTGGAGTGGGGAGAGAGGGAAAGAAGATGGAGAGGAGTGTGAGGTAAGGTAGGGAGGCTTTGAGAGATGCACACAAAAGTTTTAATCTACAAAACAAAAGCCAAATAAATTTAGGCAGAGAAAAATTTGGAGCTAAGTGGTGTGAGAAAGGGGGGGCGGGGGGCTGCATCGAAGTGGGCAGGTGGAAGAGGGTGAGACAAACAGAAATTGAATAGTGGAATGCAAAAGTACCTTTTTTAGAGAGATACAGACAGACGCAGAGAGAAAAAAAGGGAGAGATTGACACTCAAATGTAAATAGGGAGAAGGAGGGTATGGATGAAAAAGCCGCACACTGGTGGATTCCTCAAAAGCCCATTCAATATGTATGAGGGCAGTCCCATAGACTCCGGCAGCCACAAACAAGCGACAGAACAGAAAGGAGAGGAGAGCAGCAGCGCAGGTTGTGTTGAAAAGAAAGAGCTCTTCTCCTGTCAGCAGACTTTACAGTGTGTCCAGGGAGTCTGCGTCCAGAGAAAGGGGACCACCCAGAGGCTCTGTTTACCATCCCCTGCTTCTTCTTGACACAACACAACAGCCCGACAGTGTATAGGAGGCTCAGCGTGAATAACCTGCCCACTAAATTACGGCACACCAAAGCACAATTACATCATTACAACACATACAAGCCAGGAGTGAAAGGGAAACCAAAATCATATCACTCTGTAAACAGCCCAGCACCACATTACACTTCTACAATTGGGATTTTAAACAGAAAGCTCTAACAATCTCTCAGGGGCCAGCTGAGCACCTTTCTCCAGAGGCAAATAGGTAGAAGGGAAGCTGAATAGTAATGACAAGGTTTGCAGAGCCGTGTTTTGTTTTTTGTTTTTTTGGAATAAGCTGTAGGCTAGATGCACCTGTTCCCAGCGAAAAGTCAACATAACCAGATTTGAGAGAGAACAGCATGTACTCACGCTGTCAATCCCAAGGATGCCGAAGCCGTCCACGTTTTGCTCATTACCCCCTTGAAATACGTTGAAATGAAAGTGACATGCTCTGCCTTCCCCCAAAGAGCAGCGATCTGTCCAAAGTGCCCAGACCTTCCCGGCACTGATAGGCCCTGGGGAACCTTGAGGGAGAGAAGACACATCGGCAGTTGGCATGCCCAGAATAGTGCCATCCTGACTGTCACACTGATAGCAACAGCAAGTGACACCAAGTGACATTGCTAATAAGAGGTTATACTTTACATGCACGTTCGCTCAACAGCTATAGTGGCATTGCTGCTGACTCCTGCTGACAGATGGGAAGTAGTATTTCAACTTTTTGCAACTCGTTTTGCTGATAGTGTGAAAGCGGGGGGGAAAAAAAACAAAACCAAAACATGCATCGATAGAGCGTTATGTAATTGAAGATGGTTCGAGGCTTTGCAGCTGAAACATAGCAATAGATGGTGTGAAAAATATGCAGTGCAGAGGTCTGGATGTATACACACTGAGAGACAGTGTGGTAAATAGATGGCTCGGGGCTTTTCGGCTAAAACAAGATAGTGTGAAAAAAAAAAAAAAGCTGCTGCTCCAAAGTCTGGAGGAGCACAGAGATAGTGGTAAATCCAGCTGACACGAATGCTGTGCCTGTGTGCATGCTGAAGATGTGTTTACATAAGTCTGTTTATGAATGAGCAAAGAGTATGCTTATGTGGTCTAGGGCTCGAAAAAGGAGGAACTGTCTCTGTCCCTGTGCAAGTGTGCCGTGCTAAAAATCTGCTTAATAGCAATTATTCCATCCATTCAAACAGGCACATGCTACCACTCTGCCTTATTACTTGAGGAAACAAGTGAAAGACTTTTATAGCCTCTGACCTCGCTTCCTTTTTTCCATATGAACAGCCGTCCCTCTGCCACGGCACACTCCGCCAGTCAAACCTCTCTCTTTCTTAAGAAAATACGGAATAAGGAGCGAGGAAATTAATTTTATTGCCCCATTTTCCCTCCCTCTGCTTATTGACAAAGGCACCACACTCACCCTCAGCGACTTCTGCTCTCCTATTACTTAAAGAGAGGAAGGGAAAATGAATTTTACAGCCTTTGGTCCTATCTGTCTCCTCAGACACCCCCCTCCCTCCCTCCTGAAGTAGCACACTCCGCCACTCTCCCTCTTTCTCATTACTTAACACAAAGATTGGAAATGAATTTTACTGCCCATGCCCTTTCTTCTCTCTTCAGCACCGTCCTATAGTTACTCATCCACATTGCTCCTATTGTCTCTCTCATTTGCAGCCTTAAAGAAGGAGAAAATCAATTTTACAGCACCCTCTCCCCCATAAAGTGGCACACTTCAGATTTTTCTTGTTCCTTCCTTTTCTACTAGTTAAAAAAAGAGAGGCCAAAATCAATTTTTGGCCTCTGCTTCCGTTTTACAGCCCCGGGCCTTCTCCAAAGGAGCGGCACACTTCATCCCTCTGCTTCTGCAGCGCTGCCCTCTCTGAAAGCCTCACGATGCATTAGCATACAGGTGGCGTCTTTTGTCTCCTTTGGAGGCACACTTCTGCTCTGTATATTGCCCATGTGTCCACTTTGAACGCCCGCCAGTGGAGGTATTGTGAAAGGGCCGAGGGTATTAAAAGGTCACTTAAGATAACTGGCCCTTCTGTTGCCACACCTCCTCCAACACCTCCCACCGATAAGATGGAGTCATTAGTCCCCTGCAGCCCCATTTCTGTGTGAGCCCATTCAGCAGTATGGGTAAGTGTGTAGGGTTACTGAGTTTATCTGCCTTTTTGATCTTGTTAATACAATGTTAAATGTTTGAGCTTAAAATGTGAGCACTCACGTTTGACCTTCCACAGAATATTCTTTTACAGAGAAACATTATTATGATTATGGGTATTATTTGCATTTGCTACACCCATAGAGTGCATTTTCTACCAGGCAGGTCACAGAGAGCACTGGCTTCAAAACAGATCTTTTGATTCCTCTCCTCCCCCAAGACGTGCACTGTTACCACAACCTCTTTTACATGACTACACACATATCTGCTGCCCAGATGCTACCCAGCCCCCCGTCCTCCCTGCCTCCACCACACCTCCCTTCTCCAGCTGCCTTGCTCCACTTGTGGCTGCTGCTCCAGCACCCTATTCATTAACAGCTTCTTAATGCTCCCAGATGGGACGACTGTAATTTATGGTGGCCTCAGTGTGTTTACGCTTGTGTGTATGTGAGCTCGTGTGTGTGAGTAGGTGTGTTTATCCATAAAATCTATGCATAGCAAGCAGATTTGTTTATATGTGTAACTGATTGGAACCAATGGAAAAAAGCATTATCTTAATTAGACTGCACCTCCGATTATTTGGATCCATTTTCCACACAACATTTGCACTCACTCAGGAGTAAACTGTGAGCATATGCAAATATGTTTGTGCTGATTTCCCTCTTCGTCCTTTGTTTGACTCAGACAGGAGCACGTATCGCTGGAGGGCAGAGTGAGGACAGCGATTAAGGCACATATTTCAGGTTTTTGCTTTGCTCATTCAACAAGGGGTTTGTCTCCAAACCTGACCTCAGCTGGAGCAATGCAGTTTTTCCATTCCGTTTTTTCCCTCCGCTATGTACCACTTTGCACTTTGCCGCTGAATTAAGATGTCATTGGCTCGTGTGGGAAGTCCCCACGTCCACGCAAAACATTAACATGTGTGCGCAGTGTGTGCGCGTGCATGCGTGTGTGTTTACGTGTGATTGTTTGGATGCTCGCGTGCGCGTGTATCTGACTGATGTTCCATGCCGAAACCTCAGCTTACGGATGCTGGCACGCTCACTCCCTCAGATTGCGGAGTATCGATTCCCAGCTTCTCTCCTGGAGGGGGAGGAAGGGTGGAGGTGGTGGTGATGGTGGTGGTGGTGGGTGGGGGTTACAGAGGTTACAGCAGTTTTGCTGGCTTCCTGCTTTGCCAAGGAAAGCCTGTTTCCTAGAAATGGGGAGACAAACACACAACACACAACACTCGTACAAACACTCGCACAGTTCTCCTTGCCTAAACACAGCGCGCTGTAATACTGTAAAAGCCCACCCGCATTTGGTTACAGTGTAGCGTACACATACACACCCACAGAAACACACAAACACAAGCATGTGCACTACACACTCAGAATGATACACAGACATGACAAACTGCTGTGTAAAGAGGGAACTTTCCCCTCCTTGACTCTTTGACCATTTTGCATTTCCTGCACCTCTCTCTCCTGCCAGTCCTACAGAAGTCCACACACGGTAAAAATAACCCATTCGAGGGCCAGTCAGCACTCGCCGGGGCCCCGCTCTGAAAACACAGGGTGCCCACATTGCCTGTTAGCAGCACCATTTCTATTTGCGGAGATGTGCGCGTTGGGTAACAGTCAGGCTCCAGTGGTGGGAACGGCGGCCTCAGAATCCGGCAAAGCATTGTGGGAAGGGATCTTTGGGGGGGTTGCGGGGTCTAACTGTTGCACCTTTGAGCACTTATTCCTAATTACTCCGTTTGTGCTCGACATTGCTAATGGTTCGCAGACATGACACACATGTGGAGACACAGTGAAGAGGCTGAGATGATGGAGTGGTACATGGGGACACTCTACACACTAATATCCTGCCCGCTCAAGCTGCTGAGCAAGAAAAACAGATGGAAATGAACACCAGCACACTCCAGCAGACATGTAAATATACGTATATACACACACACACAGATGTGCATACAGGTTCAGGGGCATGAACACAAAGGCACAAAGGCTGGAAGGAAAATAAACACAGACGGTAGGATTTTTGGTAGTGTCCGCACTCTCTTTAGCACGCATGGCTAGGCTGTCACATCCAAACACACACTCAAGCATACACACACATGCGTACGGGCCAAGTATGTCCTCATCGCCAGCATGCGTAGATAAGTATATGTGTGCGAGTGTGTCCTCTCAGAATCGACCACAATGCACAGCTGGCAAGGAGTGAGAGACCCGAGTGTGTCAGTGTGGTCAGGTCAGGGGCCCCGTCTCTCTCCACTTTCTCCACTGTCCAAGTTCTCTCTGCCTTTTCCTCCTCTTGTCCTCCCTTGTTTTTAACATTTGCCTTCCTCTCTCTTGGTCACATTTTGGCATGTTCATCCGTCTGTCTGCCCGGTTTGTCCAGACGCTGGCCCTTCCCAGGTTTCTCCCAATACAAATATACAAACACATGCAGATGGAAATTTAAGAGAAAGAAAAAGAGAGAAAGGAGAGTAAGAGTAAGACTTCCTAGAACTGCAGAGACACATGCATTTAGAAATGTAGAGACACATACATTTTGGACAAAGCTAAACGCAAAAATGCAGATATTTTCATTCAGTCTGTATTTGCAAGTTGTACAGTTGTAGCCAGCTTGGTTCACACGGTCGCAAACATCACCAATCCACCCTCTACCGGACATGTCTCTCGTGTGAGTGCTGACCACATTACAAATGCTAAAACAAAACACTCACTGTGTGATACCAAACACGAAAGACCACAAAACACTGAAAACCAACTTATCTAAATACAGTCATGGGCCAGGACAAAATGGCTTGGTTTATCTTCAACAACAAAGACATGGGGGTGTCACTAGGAGACGAAACAAACTGGATCTCCTGGAATATCAGTGGAGAGTCCATGTTCAGTCTTCTTAGAAAACAGGTCAGTATGCTTTTAGTTGAACAATAGCCCAGAGAAAATTCTGAACATATTTTATGGATGAAGCATCAATTAAAAGCCTTTTTCTTAGTATCTCTTGTTTTTGCGCAGAGGGTCCCCCAGGCCTGCCTGGATGTGATTTATTCTTTAAACCTTTTAAACACTTTATTGACATGACAGAGAATATACTAATCAGATTAAAAGTACTCAGCACCGCCGGTGGCAGGGAGTCAGCCAAAGTAAAAGAGATGGAAATGAGCGTTCCAAAAACCGGCTCAATTCATGTCAATTTTGATTTTGTGAGAGTGTTGGGTGTAACTGTAGCAGACAGATACTTGCAGCAGGACTGGACCAGGACACGTGCAACTGACATGACCTTTGAGCTCAGTTTGGAAGTGATGCATCAGTGTTTTGTGGAAAAATGAGGGGAGGTTTGTTCCTTTGCCAAGAATAATATATTTTTTTTGTGACGGTTTTGAAATTCAACCAGCTAAACAGTTTGAGGCAAAAGTGATACTTGACCCCGAAAAGTATATTTATTGATATAATCATGAGCATTCTTTTAAAAAGCAGCTGATAATAAATCATGGGCCTCTATGTAATGTATAAGTGTGTGTGCGTACAGGCATGTGTATGAACATGTGTGCACATCTCGTGTGATTAAATGTTGCTTTGTCTGCATGTGTGCACACTTGATGGGCGTGTTGATGGCCTGCAGCACCTTTGCAGGCAGAACAAACACACCTGAGCACATTCAGCTTGGTGATAACAATCTTTCATCAAGGCCTATTCACTATTTTTTCAAAAGAGCAGAGAAACGTGTGATGAGGAGATCCGTGGATCAAATATAATTAGCCTGGACATTTGGCTCAAAGCTGCATGAAAGCCACTAAAAGATCCAGATTGTCAGTGTTCACTATTAGAATGATTTATTCACATCCAAGCATGGTTCAGGGCCTGCCAAAACTGTCTTTATTTCTGGATTGAAGAATGAAATGACCTTGGGAACTGAAATAATTGGTTGTGTATGGGGTACTTGTATTAGCTGCAGTACAAAATGTCACTGCATTTGCAGACAGCAAAAAAAATGTGGTCAAATCTACATGCAGAGAATGATATCCCACATGGAAATAAAGTGTCCTCAGCAACAATTAGGGTAGATGTCACCCCTATTAAATGTACAATGTTGCCTAAATGACTAACAGAAAGTCAATATGATCCAGCTTACCCACTGCACCCCCTCACCGATTCTGGCATCATGGCAAAAGAGCAATCATCACAGAACCGAATGGAAGAAATAAAAAAACACATTGTTTTTTTCCTGCCAACATTTTGGCTGATGTTGCCCCACGCGTTGTGCAAAACAATGCCATCAAACCCATCTCCATGACTTGTCATGACAACCAAGGCCCCCCCCCCCCCGTTGCGAAGTGGGCCCTCCAGCTTGTTTACTGTTGGTAAGAAATTCAATCTCACATGAAATCAAACAAAACAAGTGAAGCCGTATCTGGCTCATCTTTGTGGTTTAGCCCTGATGCTCTACCTTTAGGTTATTTGCTTTACCTAATGAAGGATGAAAATCACAGATGTGTTGAATGTCATTCAAAATCTGGAAACACCATGAAGGACAGACGCAGAGACACGGCAGGGAAGTTCAGGGAATACATAATGACACATGGCTGGTGGTGATACTGGTTTTCTCTGATGAGCTGACTCATCTCAGCAGTGACTAGCTCTCCGGGCTGCTTTTTCAGAAACCATAGAAAAGAAGAACATTGCGGTAATAACACACACTCCGAGCCAATAAAATGTGTTTAAGCAAGTGAATACTATCCCACAGGAAGGAAGGCTTTCCTCAGTGGTTAAAGTTGCTCAAGGCAGACACCGTCCAGATAATCTTTTCAAATATTCCTTTAGCATTTGTGTTAAATAAATAGTTTGACATTACGCGTTCTTGGCGAGAGTAAGATGAGATGATTGATACCACTCTCATGTCTGTACAGTAAATATGAAGCTACTGCTAGCAGCCAGTTAGCTTAAAGTAGCATAAAGACTGGAAACAGAGGCTCTGGCTCTGTCCAAACATAACAAAATCCACCTAACAACACCTCTAAAGTTCACTAATATGTCACATCTAGTTTGTTTAATCAGTACAAAAATGTTGTTATATTTGGACAGAGCCATGTTAGCTGTTTCCCTCTATTTCCAGTCTTTGTGCTAAGCTAAGCTAACGGTGGCTGTAGCTTCATATTTATAGTACAGACATGAGAGTGGTATCAATTCTCTAACCTAACTCTCGGGCCAAAAAGGAAAAAATTATAAAGCTGTATCTTTTACCTATTTTCAGAACCAGATGAAAGATATTAAGTATGTCAGGACAATAAAAATAGTGTCAGGCAAGATGTAAATTCACTGAAACTTCATATGATCCCTGCTAAAAAAACTGCTGTAAATACAGCATGACCCAGCCAAGTCATATACTGGTGATGAAATACTACTGGCTGCATGTAATTTTGCTGATTTAGGAATTGAAGCTTATTCTAGTGATGCACTTTAGAGCTGCTGCTAAATGCCTAAAATCTAAAAATGTAAATGAGCCTTAATCTCTTTCCATCCTCGAGCAAGTCTTTAGTTTAAACAGTGAAAATGACACTTAGGTTAAGTCATCAAGTAGGATCACAGGGTGATAATCCTGGAGTGAAAATTATTGTTTGTTAATGAGGGCAGCGTACACTTAATACCCTCATTGGCTGGCCCGAGGGCCATCAGCAATAGGCCAACGTGACCCAGTTTCAATCAACAGCTGACCTACTTCTTCCGCTTGACCTGCTGTAACAGAACGATGTGCGGAGGGCTGATGGCATCGCCACAGTCGCAGTGAGCTTTGTTCACAGTTTTCATTCCAAACTAATGAATAGATGTTAATGTCAGACAAGGTGAAAATAAATAAAGGCTTGTACTCCAGAGAGAGCACAGCAGTGAACATGTTTCTGCCAGTATGTGAAGCCAACCCATACACTGAAAATAGATAAGCAAGGCTGCATATTCATCTTAATCAATGTGGGTTATCACATTTATGGCACGAACATGGAGATATCAATCAAGAATACATTAAATTCCAGGTTAACTCAAGGATATCGCTCTCCAGGATTGGCATGATGAGGTTTATAGCAACCCTCAGTTATTATGACTATACGTTGTTTAAGATTTTGTTTTGGAGAAAAGACTCTTTTTGCTATGACTATGTTCCAAGGAAATGTACTTTACGTTTGACAGGAGATCAAGGTTACAAGTATCATTATATCTTTGCTTGTCTTGATTTTGACGATGAGAGAAACACATTAGTTGAACAATAGTATGGAACTGTTAATTTGAAAAATATTCAATACCAAGAACATCAAACAGTTAATCAATCTCAGCAGGTTTTTAAGTAATAATGACTACTTTTAAGTAACTACTGAATACCAGATTGTGCTTTTCCCCTCATTTGTATATTTGTTCATTCATTTAATTACGTACTTACTACATTTTTCTCTTTATTGTATTTTCCCATTACTGGGCAACAAGTGTTGTTTTCCACTAACTTTACTTCTGATTCTTGTGTTCTTTTGTGTAACTATCTATTGAGGGGTCATCGTGGGATAAAGAAAAGTCTAGAAGTCTGTAGGTATTCACACTGCAGAGTCAAACCCCAAAGCAGTCATAAAAAAAAAGAATACTTTTGTTTTACTCCTTTATCAGTGGGAGCAAAGCTTGCCACTGTTTTGCTGCCTTGCTTCAAGTACACAGCTGCCTCATTAACCTACAACACACCACTGTTAAGCAATAATACCTTGCTCAAGGGCACTTCAGCAGCAGTTACTGAAATTAAAGTGAGCAGTTTTTATCGGTTTTTATTCTCTCCCATTAGGAGTTTCCCAGCAGGGCCAGAATTGAAACCAGCAATCTTCCAGTCAGAATCGTGCTATTATAACATCCAGTCCCTACATGATAATGAAGTAAAGCTGAATGTAAAACAGATATGGAAAGGTTTGACATATTAGAGCTGCTTTTTCAACTTTTTTCAGCGCTGCGTGATGAATGACACTTTGTTTATACTTTTCTGCAATCCATGCTGTTAGTGTTTCAGTCAGCATGTCAGATCCTGTCAAGTTTTTCACCACATCTGTGTCCAGTTACGCTGAATGCATGTAAATGTTAAAACTATAGGTTTGATGGACAGCTGCTGGAAGCCACACATGTCTGTGCATTGTCTGCATAAAAGACGTGCAGCTGAAAGCGTCTTGACGAGGACATAACCTCCACAGAGATGGCTATCTAGAGCTCACTGTGTGTGGTGCTTTGCAGGCCTGTGTAGAAGTGTTAAACGCAAAGTCATAAATCAGCCATGACACTACTGCTGCTGCTGATGAGATTATTGGTTTCAGCTGCTTTAGGAAGTACCAGAAGTATTACTTACTTGTAGAAGTGGCGTGATCGGTTACAGAGACATTTGTGTCAGTAAAGAGCAACAATGACCACAGCAAGAAAAAACAATGAAAACAGGGGGGAAGGAAATGAAAAATTGAAGAATAAATCAATTGTGTTGTTAGCTTTAGTGCAACCGCCATTGGAAAGTCTAAGGCTGGAATTATGGTTCTCTGACGATACATGCAAACGTCTCTGTGGGTCTATGAAGTGAAGGGTGTTATGCAGAGGAGCAGACACCTCTGAAATCTCAACAACATGTTGTGCATACCTGAGCATCAAGCATATTGTTTGGTTGATCCAACCCCTGATGGGAGCCGAAACAGAAAAGAGAATTCACCTAAATAGTTTCACATTTTGGTAAATATACTTATTTGCTTTCGTGGCAAGAGCTAGATGAGAAGATGAGAAGATCACTCTCATTCACACTAAGTACAAAAGCCACAGCCAACCCAGCAGCCAGTTAGCCTAGCTTAGCATAAAGACTGGAAACGGGGGAAAATAGCTAGCTATGCAATGTCCAAAGGTAACAGAATCTGCCTACCAGCACCTCTAAAGCTCACACTCACTCACAACAAGGTCTATCTCATTTGTTTAATCCATACAAAAATTAAGAGAAGTCATTATTTTAGGGGCTTATCATCACCTTGTTTTGTACAATATTACACTACCAGACTGCAAACTGCACGATTGGTCTCATACACAGTTTACAGTTTGTGATTGCTTTACTCAGTATTATACACCCACATCCGAACTGTGACATCACCTCTGCAAGATGAAAATATGAAGCTACAGCTGGCAGCAGTTAGCTTAGCTTAGCATAAAGACTGAAAAGGGTCAAAAGGTAACAAAAACAACCTACCAGACAGAGTCAGGCTAGCTGTTTCCCAGTTTACAGTCTTTGTGCTAAGCTAAGCTAACTGGCTTCTGGCTGTAGCTTCATATTTACCATGCAGACATACGAGTGGTATCAATCTTCTCATCTAACTCTCTGCATGAAAGCAAATAAATGTATTTCTCAAAATGTTGAAATATCCCTTTAATGTTTTCAGCAGAGAGAGGAGAGTCTCGCCATCTACTAATACACTGTTTTGCTTCTGCACATGTTCATGTAACTTTGTAATCCTTACCCATGTGGGTGTATGTATACATATAAGTGCAGTGGTGTATGCATTCCCTGTATGTATGCCTCTATATACATGACATGAATGTGTGTGTGTGTGTGAGATGTGATGGCTGTCCTGGGGAGTGTGTTGTTGTTGTGCGTGTTGCGTGCTGCTAAAGAGTTTATGTTATTCCGTCCCTCCTCTCTCCCTCGTTTACTGGCTATTCTGGGAAAATCCAAATTACAGTCTTTCAGCGTGTGGTTGGCTTGTGTGGTTCCAAATTTGTACTTAACCTACCCCTCCTGCTCTGTCCCTCTCCCTCCGCCTTCCTTCACTTCCCCCATCTCTCTATACCTCCCTTGCTCAAATGACATTAATCTTTCTGTTGCTATACTTTGCATTTTTGATTCTACTTATACTCATATATAATATATACTTATATACAAATATATTTTGGGTCCATGTGTATTATTTGTTGCATATGATTTAATTTAAATCCAAGTAGCACACAGTACCACAACTGTCAAGATGACATTGAAGTCACAAGACACATGAGTTCTTCCATGCTCCTCTCTGTCTTTTCTCTTTTCCTTCTCACACTCAATCTCGTCTTTTTCCTCTCCTCCCTCCACATTTCTTGTTTTCTCTTCTTGTTGTTTTGTCCCAGTGCCTGTTGCTGTGCGGATGGAAGTCCTGAACACATCCACGTCTCCTCTAAAAACATATCCTCCCTGCGGCTTTACTCGCCACTCAGTTTCAGCGCTTCCTGTCTCCCCCTCTAGCCTGCCTGTAATTACCATCGTAACCTATGGATCTGCAACCCCCTCTCCATTCACAAAATGGGTATTTTTATCTGAGTCTGAGCGACAGAGGTTTTTATTTTTTCAGAGGATGTTTATTTGTGTAAGGATTTATGCAAATGCTTATTTAGTGGGTCTCTTTGCTTACAGAATTGCTCAGCTCTATTCCTGATACCTGTTAAATCTATTCTGGCCCTCAGAATGACCCTGCACACACACAAGTGTGAGAGATGTCAGACATGTAATGGGTGCAGTCACTGGATTAAAATGACAGAATGAAAATTCAAACTCTACGGACACTGCGCCTCTGAAATGGCTCATTGCTTTGGCACACTAATGCGCCCTCGCAGGCTTTTGGCAGTGCTTTGTAATCATCACTGAATATTTTTAACGTTTCAGAAAGTTCACTTTTTATTTTGACCTTAAATGCCATGACGTACCAGGCTGCTTTGAGCTCCCTCTGATGAGGATGTGAAAAGCAATTTGTTAGTTTTCTCTCACAGATGTGGTTAACATTTAAGCTTTAAAAAGTCCAAATGAGAGTGCTCGAGTTGTCAAACTGAGTCACCAGCTTTGATTTATTTTTCACAGTATCTGGAAGGGCATCTTCATCTTATGTGTTGACACAGACCAGCTTGCTCTCAGACAACTGTTCCACTTTTCACATAAAGAGTGTGTTTAAATAGCCAGACATAAGTATTAATGCATGATGCCTCAGTTCAAGCTATTGCACTTTGATTTAAAACATTCTGGACGGGCTCAGTACAGCTTATGTTATGATGACCACCTCCACCGCAATGCATCGCTTCACGTCACGCGGCTTTATCCAAAGATAGTACACAGAATCTGTCTGACACATTCTCATCGTTAGGGCAACTATTTTTAGATTATTACTTTTCAGGGCAGATTAATGAACTTCTTGGTAGAAAGATCACGATGGGTGAAAGATCTCGTTAAATGTTAGGGGCAAATCTGCTTTAATATCTCTCTCGGCTCAAGTCTGTTATTTCTGGTCTCTTGCCTTTTTGTGAGAGTGGAAGGCGACTGGATCATTAACCATCTGAAGTGACCAGCTGTCTCACTCTTTCCTTGTCCTTCTATGGCCTGTGGCCCCAATCCGTGTCTTCCTCTGGTACTTGGCTACTGTTTACCAGTTCTGACTGCTTTCTGCTTGTGCATTTTCCCTGTGTGCACTTGCCTGTGTAGCAAGCTGGTGAAAAACCATGACCATGATGAGTGCTCACCACTCACCCCTCTAATCCTGTGGAGGAGAAAGGGGAGAGGCTGCCTCAAGGCCAAGCCCTGATGGTATGACCGAACGCTGTGTGACATTCTCAGCAGCATCCCCTCCGGCTCCGCATGACAGCGACAGCGGTCACTTTTTTGCCTTCTCTTCCTCCTCCTCTTCCTCCTCCTTCCCCGCTTTTCCGAGGAAAAAACGGGCATGTTTGGTTCAGTCGCATGGTTACACACAATAAATAAATAAATCTGAATAATTACGTAAGTGGTGTTTTGCTGAACTGCAGCCAAGAGTATTGCGAGTCAAGCGCTGATGTTAGCTCTCATTAAGGGTGGCACAAAGCTCTCCTCAAAGCTCAGGAAAAAAATGCAGTGGTGGAAAAAACATTCAGGGTCATGCAATGTACAATGGATATGTGCTGGGTTTGACTGCACAGTGTGTGATCTAACAGGCTGGAAACAACTGGAGAGACAAGAGCTTCTGTTCGCCTGATGGCTAATCTCAGATCAGCAGATGAGGGAAGCGAGTGAAACCTTTTATTTTTTCATCCACTCCAATCCAGTTATTCTTTTGTTCTTTTTTCCAACTCTCATGGTTTTTTAGGCCAGCTTCTAAAAATTTCACCGGTCTTGCTCACCCGTCCAGAACGCTCTCTTCCATCACAACCCTTTCTTTCCTTCCTTTAACCCTCTCTGCCTCTCCCTGCATTTCTCCTTCCCATCTCCTTTGCCTTTCCACACTTCCATCACTGCCTTTCTCCCTCTTTCCCTCCTTGTTCCCCTGCTTCGGTTTTGTGAAAGGGGGCTTTATCAGCAGGCCTGAATGGTGCAGGTCCACTGGAAGCACGGACAATGGGCTCATCATCAGAGGGAAGCAGAGCCCATGAAAGAGGAACAAAGACCCACTGCCCAAGAGGGGCCCCACTCTGCACCTCACACCACCGCGCAACAGCCTCCACTGGCCCTGCATGCTGTGTGTGTGTGTGTGTGTGTGTGTGTGTGCTGGAGAAAGAAATGTGTGTGTTCTTGCCTGTATAAGCAGGCAGGTGCTGCCCCTTGGGATTTCTGCATTACGGCTCTGTCCCCCTAAAATGGCTTGGCTTTCAGCTATCATTCATAAACAGGCTGCATTCTCCTGCTGGCACTACGCATCCATTATCGTCGAAATCTACCTTTCTGCATGGCCTCTGTGCATCCTCATCACTATGCATCATGCACTTGTGTTTGTTAGCGTGTAGAAGCCCTTAGTGAGGGAAGGGTTAGTGGGAACATGCTTTCCTGTCTGTAGTTGTGACATGACAATACATGCACCCGTCATGAATATGCATGCTCACTTACTGTCTCCTCTGGGGAATAGGAGACTCTTTAAAAAGAAACATGTTTGTGCATGGAAAGCTGTTTGTGTGAGCGGAGTGCAAGACAAGTCTGTTGAACAGGTTTTTCAGTGAAAGTGACTGGACATGACAGAGTTGACAAAGAGCTCATCTGTTCCTCCATTTGTCATCGCTGTTGAAGAGGTGTACTCCCATATGCTTGGCACCTTTTGGAAACTAACATGATCTGAATTTAATCATTTGTTGTATAAAGGATTCATACTAAATCCTGCTGCTCTTCCTGAGGTCCATAAAGATACACAAATAACTCAGAATAAACGTCTGGACATTAACAGAAACAGAAAAGAGAGCAATGTAAAATGTAGCAAAAACACGGTAAGAAATAAACAAAAAAGATTGAACAAGACTAAGAGTCTACAGCATTGCTAGCAGCTGTCACCATGTCAGCATGCTAACATGGTCACAGTAACAATGCTAATATGCTAAGCAGGTATAATGTGTACTATGTTCATCACCTTAGTTCACCATGTTAGCATGCTAACATTTGATAATTATCACCAAACACAAAGTAAAGCTGAGACTGATGGGAATGTCATTCGTTTTGCAGGTTTAGGTCATAAAACAAAATATAAGTACTAGTTTTCAACCATGGCACATGATCCTCATCATGGATTTGGATCTGGATGACAGATTAATTTTTCTCAAACTAGTATTCCCAAGGTCAAAAATGAACTTTGATATTTGACTTTTAAGCCAAGATGGACAAAGTGATATTGATGAACCACTGAGCTAGCATGTCAACAGATCCATCTCCATGACAACCAGGGACACTCCATCCACATATGAAAAAGAAAACGCTAGTACGTAGACCTTGAGCCGGGATAGTTTCGTGAAGAGATAATTGTCCCTTCTTCTCACCATTCTTGTGGTGTTCAGTACATAAACAAACGAATCACTGAATCCTCAAGCTGATCCGAGTGTACTGAATCACCTGAATCAGTAGCTTTCTGCATTGAAGCACCTCACAGGTGACAAGAATTACAAGATGATAAATTCACAGAAACAATCACAGGTGGTGGCAATTCACCAGACATTTTAAACGAGGCTTAGCTGAAGGAAGTCAGAAAACAAATTTCCGGCTAAAAACCAGAATACTGAGATGAAGTTAGGTCTTGACAGGCTGCCAAGATAGATTGGAATGAATTTTGTCAGTGGTAATGTGATATGTGTAGTGCAGCAGGATTTTAACAGCTCTATTTTGAACAAAATGCAACTGCAGATACTATCTTTATACTATCAAGATGTGATCAGTTAACTGTGCCATCAGTTTGTGAACCTGATCAAATGACACTACGAAAGAAGGTATGTCATTGAAGCAGGACACGTCTTATTCTGGGACAGAATTCGTCTTTCCACCATCAACAATTGCTGCAGCTTTTAACAACTTTGAACTCTAAAGGTACATTATAGCCCCGTATGGATTTCTCTGAGCTCTGGACCAGAGGAATTTGACTATGAATATATCAAATAACTACAGCTGCTGCTGCTAGTGCGGGGAGAGATTATTCTTTCCGGTCTATTGACATTGTGCAATAGTATTTAATATTTGAGGGGAGCTAAGGTCATATTCATCAGCTGACCTTAACGGGCTGAGCTGTACTCACACATTAGAGCACTCATTAATGTCCATTATGCCAGTAAAGACCTCTTGTGACCTGGTGTGAATTATACACTTTATCCAGAGGTTTGGAGTGCCTGTAAGGTCACTCTTGGCCTTTTGCTCTCATCAAAAGAGGGAGAAAGTTGCAAATTATATATAGTGTGTATATATATATATATATATATATATATATATATATATATATATGTGAGTTTTGTGTGTGTGCTTGCTTGCTTGTGTGTGTGATCTGCACCGTATGTATGAGTTGATCATTTCTGTGCTTCCAAAAGGTCCATCTGAGCCTGGGAGTTGTGGTATGACGGCGGATACTCAGGCGCCGACCCGGACCAGAGGTCTTTCTATTTCTGAATGCAGACAGGATACAGGGAGCATATTATGCTGCCCACAGAACAGAACACATGCAATCGACCTCTGACCCTGGGCCAATATCGAATCATTATCTCCGAGCTTAAGAGCAGGGGCTAATCCTTGCTGTGTTTACCACACAACTGGCACAACAGCTGGATGGTCTGTTTGCAGCCTCTCCTGGACCACTTGGTATGCTGATACATATGGATACTATCTGGGATGATGTGCCTTCATTTGGATTTCCACCAATGGGCTTCAAGGAGGCATTAATGCACATACAGTAAGCTATGTTCATCTCAGGAGATATGAGCTCAGCCCAGTCTGGCACTCTAAATCATCCCATTGCTATTGGCAAATTTCACTATTGCAGTGAAAAATCGTATTAGTGAAGGATTAATCGGTGTCCATGTTGGCCAGTGGGGTAGTGGGTACTGTGAAGCTTTGATAGACCGTCAGTGCTGGTGATCTGCTATTAATGGATTGATGATCTCGCTGTAGCAGAGCCTTTTGTCTGGAGCAACAGTGTAAAGGAGAGCAGAGTAAAAGTAACAACTGAAAGTGGCACAGCAAAATTAATTCATGTGTGCTGTGAAATAGGTGCTGCTGCATGTGTATGGGTTGCGTGTGTGCATGTGTGTATTTCGGGGCTATGTTTGTTTGTGTGTGTGTGTGTAAAAAACATAATAAATGGAGTGAAAAAATTTAATTTCTCCCAAGCGGGATTAATAAAGTAATTCTTCTTCTGCAAGCTCTGTGATTTAGTGACTACTTGCAGGTCGTGGGACACAAGTAATATGGTAGCTTCTTCCATTTTGGACTCTTCACTTCTCACTATGGTAGTAAAGTAGTAAAGAGATGTTTTGCAGTTGGTTGACTGGCGCAAAATCATGTGTGAAAGTTCACCAAAGTTAAAGGAATATTTCGACATTTTGGGGGAATATACTTTTTTGCTTTCTTGCTGAGAGATAGATGAGAAGATTAATACCCCTCTCATATCTGTACACTAACTATGAAGCTACCGCCAGCCAGTTAGCCGGTTAACTTAGCTTAGCATAAAAACTGGAAACCGGGGGAAACATTTATAAATGTTGGTATGACCAAGCTCCAAGGACACTGAACCACAGCACCTGGGTTCAAGTAACAATGACAGCAAGTCTCCCTCCTGCTGAGGTGTCTTTTTGCAAGACATTGAACTTCTACCGGCTGTTGGGAATGTTGTTTTGTAGCTAAACTTGTAGTCTTGCTGCCTTCAAAATGAATGTGTGAGATCGTATTTTTGACAAGTTCACATTTTGCCTGGCATTCAAGTGGTTTAAGTCATGAGAACCTTGTAGCTGTATGGGATTTTGTTTTTTATTCTAAATGATTTGGTGTTCTTTGCTTTTTATCATCAAGTTTAGGAACCACAAACAAGTAGATAACAACAAAAGAGAGGATTAAAATTAAAACACACCTTCTCTTGGCTCTGGCAGTAGTGTGTGTCACAACTAATGAACTTATACATATATACATATCAGAAATTTCAACTTACAAGTACAATGTAAGGAGGGGTATTTGTTATGTAAAGCTAACACAAAATTTAAATTTACTACTGCCAATGGTGACCATTCGTTATATAATATGAATGAGCCTAATAACTTGTAGAAAATATAAACAGAAAGCCTGTGTTGTTTTTGTTCTGTTTCACTGGGTTGTGTCTTTAACTGAGCAGGGATTGTGTAACAGCTCTGCCAGGACAGGTGAACCATGTAACCATGTTCTGACTTGTTTTCATTCTGTTGAATAAGTACTGCCTTGAGCATGTATCCACACGCACACACGCACGCACATTTGCACTCAACTCACTCAAACGAGCCTCCACTGACACAGACACGTCTCACATGTCGTTCTTTTTTACTCATCCTTCGTCTACTTCATTTGCTCTTTCAATCTCCATTTATAGATTTAGAGCACAACACGATGCTGCCGATGTGTGTGTAAGTTTTACCTCCATTTGATTCCACTCAGTGAAATCAACTGTATTTCATAACACATCGTGATGGCCTAAGAGGGCTTAGCCCCATGCATGTCTGGGCAGAGGTCATGACTACAGACTTCCCTCATATAGGCTAGTTGATTACGGATAAAGGTCTTTTAATCACTCTCTGTCCACATCTAGGTTTTTCATTAAAAAAAAAAAACTGCTCTCACTCTTGTTAATAGGGTGGAGTCGGGGATAGCAGTATTAGCGGTATGGGGTTAAAGCGAGGCTGTGCCTGCAGTCATCAGAGTCTGTCAGTACTGACTCTCGTGCCCATTCTGGGACCTCGATGCCACAGTGGGAGTGAGGTTTGTTCTGGGTCATTAAAGGGGAAATTAACTAGGAAGTCCCACGATCTCTGTTAACAGTCCCTTTTATTTAAATTGCATAGAAATGTAATGGATAAGAAATACTTGAAAATCATTATCATCCTTCATAAAAGTGAAATAAGATACGTTTTAAATACGATTAAAAAAAGTTGGATCCATTAGAGATTGCCAGCCAGAGATTGCCAAAAGTGCGAACCAGCATTTTAACATTAATTAATCTTTAAAATTACTTTTGAGATCACAGATTTTCATCATAAAAGTTGCTAATGCTTTCAAAGTTTCCCATGATGGCTGCTGGTGGAACAAGTGGGGGGAAAAAAATGTTCCAAAATCTCAATTGTCTTCAGTGAAGTGAAAAGGGAAAGAAAACATACTGTACATGCACAAGTGGCAACATCCTTTGTGACAGGAAATAAAGGCGTTTATGGGAAGTGTGTTGCCTTAATTTCGTCCTCTTACGTAAGATACAGGCTGTTAACCATCTCTTCCGTGATTTAATTTGGCTAATTACATGAAGGTGTCACAATTGATTTGACAGCTTGAATGAGGTAAGAGATATTCCCTGTGAGTGGATATAAGATTGAACCTTTGTAGGTGAAAAACACTTGGCAAATTACTTTTTACAGTTAAACAAATCAGGTTTTCAGTAACATTATTCCACATGAGATATGGCGTAAATGTCTCTATTATTCCATCACTTTAAATGTCAACACTTGCATAGAAACATTCTTTTGAGAAGGCAGTAACAATGCAGTATAAAAAGTGGATATGCAAAAGGAGAAATAAAAGCAATAGTTGTATCAAGGCTCCATGGGAGGGATTGGGATTACAACCCATTTTAGTGGTTATTAATATGGATATGACACTAAAACATGCTGTGACCTCCGACCCTGCAGAGAAGCAAGCCAAGCTGGGATAGCCACAGTGAGGTTTTACTCATCAAGGCCTCCCTGCTGGTTTTACTGATAAGCTGTTTGATCAGTGTGTGGAGCGTTTAATGTGCCAAAGAGGACCAACATGTAGCACACTTACTGTCCAATGAAAATACAGTGTGGTTTGTGGCATTAATCTACACACCATGAAAATGAAAAAACTCTGTTTACAGGTCTTATAGGGAGTGTGTATGTGACAAAAGTTGTCTAAAGCCTTTTGTGGCTCCAGAGGTAGTTGCGTGATGTTTGATAAATTACCTCAAGTGATTTGAGTCAGTGTCAGGTTGGTGCTGAAGACTACAAGTTTGAAAATAAAATAAATCTGGGGGTGTGGAGTTTGAAAGAAGTGTGCTCACCAGACCTCTGTAGCCCGCTCCTCATCTCTGCTTGAGGCTCGAGGCTACATTAGCCGCTACTGTCAGACATAACTTAATGTCTGACAGAACTGTTGGCGGTTGCATTGTGGGTAATGTAGGCACCAAATTTTGACAAGGAAGAAGAACGTGTGGAATAAATCTCTGGTTCTGCTGCATCGATTTTGATCCTTTCTTTTAAACCGTCCATTGTGAGTCCAACAATGTTATAGGAGTGCAATGCTAAATCAGTGGAGTACTCTTTTATCTCTCCATATCTGCTGGATGTGTAAATAAGCAACTGTTTGCTAACATGTTCTCCATATCTAAATCTTTTGTATTACCTGACTTGCCTTGAGGCCATAAAATCCCCTGCTTGCATGTTGCTCATTAACAACCTTCATATGTCTCTATATTTCCCATGCATCAGTGAAAGTTGACACACCACTGATGCTACATTATTGACCCTTTTAGGTTTGAGGGAAAAAAGTTTCAAACTGCAGGCTGGTCAGCTGTAGCTTTGCTTCCATCCACAATGAAATTACATTTAAGATGGATGGCTGTAGAAGGGATTAGTAGCGTACAGGATGACCCTCCCGACCACATAGACCCTGACTCGATACACCATCAATAACTTTGTTGTTACTGATGCACCATTCAACACATCACCTCTTTCTATCTCCTTTAGTTTGTTAAATTTCCTGCTGAAAGAAGATGTTGGAGTGGATCCATCATTCAAAAGTGTAAATCAGTGGGATATCAGTCAAGGAGTTGGTTCGAAGGGAAGTGATTGTTAAATGTTTGCCTTGATTTTATTGCTTAATTGTTTTAAATAAAGCCTCCTGGTACGGTACACTGTGGCTGAGCTTGGAGGGGTTGTACCGTTTGAAACATACCACATGTGCCACAGTTTTACATGTAGTGTTTAAAGTAAAAGTCGTTCTTCATTTCAGTCCCAGCCTCCCTCTGTGTTTACTGAAACTCTCAGATATAAAGGCAGGGGTTTGATTAGGCACAGGTGCGGCTTGTTAAAGGCTAGACCTCTGCTGGCTTCCAACCAACAGTCATGCTGCGTTGAGGAAAAACATTCATTTGTAAGAACGACATGCAACACACTCTGTGAACACTGCAAACACTACATCTTCAGTGCCAGTCCAACTTTTCAAAATGGTTATACTGTAAAAAAAATATCAGTACTTGAAAAGGCTGTTACTATTTGATTATATGGCTGATCAATTACAATAAAATTTCAATGTGTACATTTCCAACACTTTCAAGTTCTAGCAACAAGATGTCACTCTGTTCTTCCACTTCATTCGAATGCTTCACCAGTCTGTGTTAACATCTCATCTATCATTGTGGCCATTAACACTCTGCAGCCTGCTGGTGTAATGTGGCGCTCACACAAGTCTTATGTGCTGTGAACGGGTATTTGGCTTCAGCATCAAAGATTATTTATGCTCCGGAAATAAATAGTTTTCTGTTTAAGCCAATGCATAGCTGTCAACGAAACACAATGAAAACACTGACAACTTATAAACACAGATTGTTTGTGAAATCATAAATGTTTCATGAAATCGGTTTCCATATTTCCGTTTCTTTTTGAATGTGTTTTTTTTAAGTCACACAACATGTCGGTCTAAGTTTGCATCAAAGGCTGCAAAAACCCGGAAAAAAAAAAAAAAAACGAAACTGAAAGGCATTTGCAAAATTTGTTTGTCAATATGACATTTGGGAAAACATTCCCCGTGGGAGGTGAGTCAAGATACCTTGTGACATCCGAAGCAGTGAGTTGAAGTAAGTGGATTTGACACAAGCTACAAAATACAGTTATGAAGTGCAACACGCTTTACCTTCTAATAAAATGCCCCTTCATATCAGTGATTCGTCAGCAGACTGAGGAGTTTAGCAGACGAAATGACCAAAACTGGTGTTGACAAAACCAATGTGTCATTCAACCAAAAATCCCCCATGAAATATTCATGCTACATGATCTTATGCAATTTTTCATATCTGTGCATTTATAAAACATTAAGCTTGTCTTAGACATCTGGGACTGTGAGATTTTTTTTTTGTTTCTTGTTTTTTACCATGCTATGGGCATGGCTCTAGATATGACAATGTCAGTTGGTCCAACACTTTGGCCCAGAATGAATCATTTCAACACCTATTATATTGGATTAGCATGAAACTTTGTACAGACATTCCTGATCCCCAGAGTATGAAGCCAACTGACTGTGATGATCCCCTGACTTTAACTCTAGCGCCACCATGAGGTTGACACTTTTGTGATTTAGTGAAATGTCTTGACAAGAATTGGGTGGTTTACCATGACATTTGGAACAACTATCCATGGTGCACAGAGGATGAATACTGATGACTTTCCCCTGATTCTTAGCCATGCTAGCAGCGTGACTCTATGGATGGCAATGTTGGTCTGTTGCTCAGTCCACCACTTTGGTCAAGACTGAAATATCTCAGCTGTACAGATATTCAGACAGCCCAGAGGATGAAGCCTACTGACTTTGGTGATTCCCTGACTTTTCACTACCACTATCATCAGGTCAAATTTTTAATTTGTTTAATACTTGATTTATGATCAAATCCTTGCAAAACTAATACTATTTCCATCAGCCTCAGTTTTACTTTGTGTTTAGTGCTAATTAGCAAATGTTAGCATGTTAACACGCTAAACTAAGAGGGTGAACATGGTAAGCTTTATACCTGCTAAACATCAGCATGTTAGAATTGTCATCGTAAGCATGTTAGCATGCTAAAGTTAGCATTTAGCTCAAAGTACGTCTGTGTCTAAGCCTCACAGAGATGCTAGCATGGCTTTAGACTCTTGTTTACCATTTATTCCAAATGGGTTGAATGAGTATGCTGGCATTAGAAAATGTGTCAACATTTAATAACACACCGACATTAAACCGGCAACTTGCATTTAAACTATAAAGAGTTTGTTTGTGAGTGAAGAAGCTCAAGAATTTGTCTTTTGACACTGTTATGAAGCGATGTCTTCTGTTGTGAGCTTTGAACGAGAGCAGTTTCAAGTCACGAATCAAAAGTGGGAAATCCAAGTAATAAAACAAGACATGTTTAGACCGGATTTCCTTTTAAAGATTTGTTTACAAACCAGACAAGATGCACTCTCTTTGCAGCTTTCTGTACATTTTAAACTGTGTTATCTATTTCCTTTGATACTTATTTGTGTTATTTGTGTCTGCAACATCCTGAATCGTTCAGCCTGACATAAATATTCAGTCACAACATCTTTTTTGGGAGACAATCATTAGCTATTCCTGGGCTTAAGTTTTGACCAGATGCCCAAAGTGTGGGCACATGTACGTATCTGCACACACACACACACACACACACACATATATACACACACTGCACAAGGTCTATGGCTGATTGTTTGTGTGAGTAGGTCCCCAGCTGTTGAGTGCTGTGCAGATGTAGCAACCAGAAATGAGGGATTAGCCTACAGCTAAATCTGGAGGGAGAGAGGAAGAGGAGGAGGTTGGGGGTGCTTAGGGGAACAGTGTGGAGACTGGAGGGAAGGTACGACTGTCTAAAATGAAGACGAGGGTTAAGAGGGGTTAGAGGAAATGCAACCCGATGATAGAAAGATTAGACACAAATGATGAGAGGCCACAGGCAGAGCGCGGGGCGAGATGTAGAGTACATTCGAGAAAATGTGAGAAAGCAAAAAAACAAAAAAACACAGGAAGGAGGAAGAGATGAGAGGCAGATTTCTTTAACAAGTGCAATCTGGAGGGATGAAAAAAAGACTACTGTTAACAAGAAAAACTATCCCATGGTGGCCGTAGCACAGTCCATTTTTTTTCCACTTGATTACAAATTCATTGATTTCTTCAACTTTCTCCACAGTCTGCAGAGAAGGCTGTGTTAATGCAGGCAGGAAGAAGCTGCAGTTAAAGCATCTTAAATCTCACAGCCATGGATATACTCACACATGGGAGACGGCTGGGATGTTTTTGCTTACAGAGTTTCTGCAAAGGAACAGTGCAGCTTTCAGAAGAGTTCAAATGTGTTTTCTATTATTCATAAGAAGCTTTAGCCTCTTAAATGGGAACGATTTACATTAGAAAAAATAAGGTTATATTAGTCTGACTTCACTGAAATGTTTTAATACATATTGAAGACCTCAACTAGGGGAATGCAATCTTCTTCCTTTTGCAGCCTGATATCTACCTCTATTTCTTCTAGCCCAGGGTTACAGTCAAATCCTGCCCTCTTTAATATTCAAAACATTTTCACACACACGCTGTTGCTGCTATACTAGAGGCTGCTGCAGACAGCAAATGTGGTCTGTTTGATATTCTGCGATAACTTTGCTCCACTTGTCAACACATTAGTCAACTGATCTGGAGAGGATTGGCAAGAGCCCAAATTAATGTGCGCAAAAGCAAAGCCCTCTAGGAAGCTTAACGCCGCTCTAATTAAGATGCACATTCACATTTTCCTGCCTCTCTTAACATGTCCAAGAACGTCTGCCTCATAAAACCTTAAATTAGTGGGCTGTCATTGTAAAATTAGAAGTTTTGATTTAATTTAGGCCCATTATGACTATTCAATAAATGCATTTTTGCCTACTTTAAGGAAGCTACATTGTTCTTGCTTTCAGATTTTAACACGACTCTTGTTGCTCTGAGGGCCAATTATCAGCTCAAAAGGGACTATTAATGAGATTGCAAGCCGACCCCACAGATCCATCTCACCCTGAGTGCTGCACGTATCAGATCAGCAGCTGTGAAACCTAATGAAGTGAACACTGACATAACGCACTTGTTATCTGTCTTGAAAGCTTGCTTACGTCACCAGCGAACTGCCACGTCATCCCCCCCTATCCTGCCAAGTATCTTTGTTGCAGGAGCTGGCATCATATTTCCCCGGGGATTAAATGATGTCATTTTGGACCCCAAAACGTCTCCTCACCTCATCTTAGCTCAAACCCCCACCTGGTTCAGTTTCTGTCTGCAGAGGGGGAGAGTTGACTCATAGTGACCTGAAGGTGGAGGAGTGTCAAGTCAAATCCAAAATCCTGGGAAGATTTGAAGAGGTCCCATTAGGATACTTTCAGACCAGAGGACACACACCAGGTGAACAGGTACATACTGCAGCTATGGAACTGATATCATTAGGTTCACTCAGTGCTATGACACTTACAGTACAGGAGGATTTTTTCTTTCTTCAAGCCAGTCAAATCTGAGAATCAACATAGTTGGATTGTTGCCGGTTTGAATCCAGGACTGGGAACATTTGATTAAGGGGAAACGTGCAATGATGGAATGTAACTAAGTACATCTACTCAAGTACTGTACTGTACTGTAGAAATGCTTATTGGCTTTCTTGCTGAGAGTTAGATGAAAAGATTGACCACTCTTATGTCTCTATGCTAACTATGAAGCCACTGCCAGCAGCCAGTTAGCTTAGCATATCAAAAACACTGGAAACAAGGGTCAAAGGCAGGCCCCGCTAAAGGTAAAATAATCTGCCTACCAGCACCTCTCAAGCTCACTGATTACTACATTATATCGTGTTTGTTTAACCCGTACAAAAAAGTGGAAAAGCGACAGGTTGCGATTTTACGGTTTTATGTGTTTATTTTTTGTACGAATGCAGCGACTTCCTGGAGTCTAAACACTGTTTTAAAGCCTCTTCAACACTGCCAGGAAGGAAAATGAGGTGGGAAAAGAATGAAGAATTTATTAGTTAGTTTTATTTTTTCGGTCGATTATTCACACTAACAACACATTGACCATACAGTTATGGAAGTGATTAAATAATACTATATCATCATATCTAATAAAATAAGACCAGAATAAACTTAGATTTCCATGTAAAACAGAAATAGCTGACATTATAATACAGTCTGTTTTACATGGAAGTTTATTGTTGTATTAATCTCTGATGACTCACTCCTGAACTGATATAATCCTGAAGGGTTGAGAAAAACTGTAAGTACAGTAGGTCAGGTCATCCTTTCAACAGTCACATAAGAAACAATATTCTACAAGGTTATTTTTATTTTATGGCCTCTTTCTTCACTGATTCATCATGCTGCTAACACTGGGTGTCCCTGAGCAGCCTCACTGACACCATTAAACATGAATCAAACATGGGCTACAATGATGGCACACTAAACTCCCTCAATGAGTTTGGGGGAGATATTAAATTTAAGTCCTACTGAACTTCAGCAGCTTAAACTGTATTCAGACCTGCTTAGATGAAAAAAGTACAAATCTATTTAGGGAACACAGACCACATAATACATAAACTGCTGTCATCATTGTTTTTCTGAATTCAATTTTATCTTATCTTAAACATACTTACAGTAAATCTGTTGCATAATGTTGTAATGTAATGTATGCATCTCACTGGCAGTTTCCCCAGCAGAAACACAGAATGAACGAAAGCTTTGGCGACACCTATGGGTGGAAAGTAGATTAGGTCGTTACACTCATTTAAGTGTACAATATTCTCATAAAATCTGTTGTCTAGCAACATGTTACCTGGTAGAGATGTTTTCCATGACATCATATTTTTGTCTTGAAAGTAGAGCTAGAAAACTGACATAAGCAATTGAAACCTTACTTGTTACACATGCATACAATACATGCATGGTTGCACATAAGCTGTGCGTATGCCACTTCAAAGTACTGTCAAAAATATCTATCAGGAAACCATAAAAAACTGTGAAAAAGGCTTTCCAAACAGGTCAGAGAAAATAATAAAGAAAAAAGGAGGGGAGCCACTGAATGCAGAAAAGTGAAAAAATGTAATATATTTAATTAGTGCATGTACAAAAAGAGGCTTGGCAGCTACTGCAAAGCATTTGAATTAAAACAAATATCAGAAATGCAAGCTGAGCGGCAAAGAAAGTAGACTGTGTTTGTGTAAATATCTGGCAGTGATAAATGTTTTCATGTACACTAATGTGTAATTGTCATACATGTGGCAAAAAAGATCATTATGGCTACATGCATTATACATTCCCTGGGCAGCAGTAGCTCAGGTGGTCATTAATCATAGAGTTGGTGTTCAATTCCCGCTTCCTTCTATAGTCAATTTAGCAACCCTTGATTTGTGTGTACTGTATTTTGGACAAAAGCATCTGCAAAATGTCTTTCTTGTGCTGCATTATTCCAAAAATGAAAACATAAAAAAAAATAGATTTTGTCAATTGCATCATTTTCAGGCCAGAGGCATTGGAATGAGCCACAACTCATTTTTACGACTCCCTACCTTGAAACAGGAGTTTCCAAGGAGCACTTGAAGGCAGCGCTAGTCTCAGTGATTGTCTCATTGATGTCCTGAGCTATAACAAGTTCTCTGTGGAGGAGGCATCTGTTTCATTGTTTTGGCCAGACGGTGCAGCTTGTCAGGGGAATTCTTCTCGACGGCACAGGCCTGCCCATGCTACAGATGGCATATCTCGCAGTAAATGATTCAGAAAACGATAATATGCCTCCAAACGGAGAAGAGGTCATCTCCTTTTGCTAATGGAATGTCTTCCTTAGTTAGAGTCTGGACAGAGCACTTGTTAGATATCTATTTCACGGTGGAAATGTGAGGCTCTGTGTCAGCTGCTCAGGGAAAGGTAGGCATTTTTAAACCACTGGCAACACTCCTGATCCTCTCATTTGAATAGTAAGCCGATCAATTAATGGTTCATTTAGGCACAAGCAAAACATAAGCTTTTCCAGACATGAATTTAAGGTGTAAATATGACAAGTGTTAATTCCTTTACGTAACTGACCGGAGACAGCCTCACTGCCAAAAGCGAAGCAGGCTGATTTCCTGCAAAATGATGGTTTAAGGTGTCAACTTAGGCCCTGGAGCAGAAGCTAAAACCCTTCCCCTGTTCCCCCGGTGTCAAAACACTGAAACGTTCATGTGCAAGTCCAAACCTATAAGTAGGCAAGGGACTGTAAGCCGAAACCTACTGTAATATTCAACAATTATCAGTCTTTCAGCTAAATGCACAAATGTCAGACAGAATCAGAAGCTGCTCCCTCACAGCAGAGTCAAACAGCTGTGAAACAGATATTAATAGACACAGTCCCTTCATTCTAACCTGCATGGTTAAGTGTGACTCACATTTTGTCAAGTAAATCGTCAATCACATAAAGTATATTAAATTAGCTTAGAAATTTTCTTGGCACAAGCCCTCTACACACATGCAGACGCTTGCAAACATTATGTGACCCACGTCTGGAAGTGAGAAGCACAAACTGACAACCAACAGCAGAATCTGCTCTACTTCTTTCTCTTTCTCTCTCTAATGTGATATCAGGCCTGGTGTGTAACATCAAAGACAAAATCTTATCTGCCCCCTCTGTCCCTTTTGACATGGGCATTAGTGCATCGGAGACACGTGTCCCTCCCCATTGTCAGCTTCTTTCTGTTCTGCGTACGAAGATTAGAAAGAAGCTGACAGGGGCAAAGGGAAAGGAGAGCAACGTGGGGAGATGGAGGGAGACAGATTTATGGAGACATGAATGGCTTGCAGGTGTTTTTTTTTTTTTTTTTTTTTTGGAGAAAGAGAGACGGATAGAGTGGGAGATGTGGAGCCGTGACTTTCCCCCCACGCTGTCATTATGTTTTATGGCAGAAGAAGTGTTTGTGAAACCGAAGCGAGGTGCTGTAAGGATGGGCCATGTGAGAAAGGGTGATAGTTTTACACCAAGAGTACGTGCAGCAAGAGTGCTGTCTGTTAACATGTCTGCTCACAACCAACATATCTAAAAGTGGAGTGTGACAGAAAGAGGGAGTGTTCAAGTAGTGCTCAAGAAAAACAAACAGAAATGAGTGCAGGGTGAGTGAAGGTGAAGGAGTCACTGTTAAGATTAAGAAAGGGCAGACGGAGGTGAAGGAGAAGGAAACAGTGCAGTCAAATAAATACACAAAATTAAATCTGCAAAAAGATTTTAATTGGCATTGTTTTAATCATTCTTGAATCAATTTACAGTTTTTTTTTTAATTCATTCTTGTCAAAGGTAAACACATTTCTTGTGGTTGTCCTCAACATCAGTAAATGCTTTTCGCCCGCTTCCCAAAACCCCGTAACGTAAACTAACATTACAGAAGAGCACATTCTCTCATACACACTTGCATATTCAGATCCTACAAACGACTCCTTAACGGGTACGAAATTTCTAAATGCCACATACTCGAAAAGCGCGGACAAACACATTCTACATACATACGCACACAAATGTGCACACATGTTTGTTTTTTTTCTCTTGCTTGCTCCCACACACACACACACACACACACACACACAGACACACGCAGGAAAGCAGGCAGATAAAGCCACACACACACACACACACACACACACACACTCATACACGCTTGTGCACACGCACGCACATTCCATAACCGGCATGTATTATAAATATACATTACAATGCAGACTCCTTCGTTTCGCAAGCGCAGCACTTAAGGAATGCTGCCCTTCCATCAACATGGGCTCTGTCTGTGCATTCACAGTTGGTTTATGACATGCTCTTCAGCAACATAATCTGGTTAGCACTAACTGTTACATGAGAGTAGGGCTACTGAGTGTACATCCCTACTGATTAGTCATGACCAACCCTCTCTTTTTGTCAGGCTGAATTACATCTGACTATTTAACTACACAAGCAAAATGCTGCAGTAAAAATTCCACTGTTTAAAAAAAAGAATAAAAAAATGGCACAATAGCTTATTGAGCAAAGGCCTACAAATGCACACTAATAAATTGGGTAAATAAATAATATACTTTAATGTTAAAATAAATGCATTTGAAAAGTAAATAAATTAAAAAAAGCACAACATTGTAATTTGATTAATGCCAGCCTACGTTGTCCTGTATTACAATATAAAAAAAGTGAACTTCTCTTTATTTGCACATTCACACGTGTGTTTTTTTTTGTTGTTTTTTTGTTTGTTTTTTTAACAAAATGGCGGCAGCGTTACTTTGAGACTCAAAGCACAATTTCTCCTCAGGCACCTGCCGCACTCTGGCGACTGTATGGGGTCGTTTCCATGGTGACTGTGACTTCTGTAATGGCCATCAGCACTGATTGGCTGGGAACCTCTGAAGTGGAAAAGGACTAGACGGGGTTGTCTGGGATTAAAAGGGAACCTGCTGCTGAGAAAGGTTTTTTAAGAATTGTAAATTAGTGGTATTCTGAATGACTCTGCTGATTGCTGCGAGGAGAAAGGTTTGACATCTGGAAAATCTACGTGAAGTGCCGAAGGTAAATGCATCGGAACAAAACACACATCTACCACATCTACCAAGTCTAAGTGCCCTAAAATTACTAGTCCAGGGTCTGTATTTTTCTAGGGTTGTTACAGTGTGAAGGCAGGAAATGCAGACAAAGGACTAGCTCTAAGAGGGCACTCGCTATCCTATAAGAAACACAGGCTTTGCATCTGTACCTATCACAAAGCCAGGGGTATTTTTGATGTCTGGAGAAAATGGATTCTTGAAAGGCCCGCGGATATCCTCCCAAAGTCTTTCCCTTTTCTTAAGAAACACCATGGGTTCTTACTACCAGCAGCTCCCTCACACCAGTGTGAAAACATTCCTCAATGTCCAGGACAATGGCAGCAGTTCTCATCACTGACTGAATTTTAAAATATCCTGTATAGCCCAGGTAAGATCAGTACAGTTCCAGAGTCCAGCTTGCTCTTTACTACATCTAAGTTGGGTTTTATCCATCAGCATACCTGGTCCGTGGTCCAAGGCCTAAAAAATCCACTGCAACGTCCACGCTTGCCACCTTCTTCAAAGCTTACAGCTACGAAAACCTTGCTTTCATCAGCTGAAGACAGTGCAGCTTAAATTCTTCAGGTGATTTGATATCCATGCTACAATAAGAGTGTGTAGTCTACATCCAACTCATTACAAGTCCACTTTCTCACTCGCCTGTCGGGTGTCAGGCATGACTGCAGCACAGAAGTCAGATTCTGAATATTGGTTGTGGTTGTGGTCTCCATGTTGTGGCAAACACACCTGCATGAAATGCTGTGGTATTCATATGATAATGTCCAACAACACATGGAGTGTCAAAATACACTGGTGTAAATATGACAGCAAAAAGGCCTCTCCTTTTTTTTTTTAAGTCCAGTTAAGTTCAAGATATTTTTTTTCTGTGTCCTTTTGATTGTGGTTGTGTTTCACCTCTACTTGATTCTCTTCTGCGTTTCTGCCAACTTTCACATCAACAACTTGGTGGATACAAAGCCCTTTGGACGAGCCGGTCCAGCTATGCATGAGGTGTCACTCACGGTGACAGTCGCTAGGACAAAAGGATGGCAGACACGAGCAGCATCGCCACGGTGAGAAGAAGGCGGTCACGTGAGGGGCTGCTGCCACTGACGCTTTTCTCCAGTTTGGGGACTTCAGGGTTAAATTCATCTAGAGAGAAAGACAGAAAAAGAAATTGAGAAAGTGAGAAAAAAGAGGAACGTGAGTGTAAAAGAGCGAGAGAGAGTGTGTGTGTGTGCCAGACAAGAGGAAATGAACCATTACTACATTATTAATTCATTAATCTAAAGGAAATGTGTGATGCATGCAAATTGTGCTTTAACATATGCAAAGAAAGAGACATGATGCAATTATCAACAAACCACCAATTATCATCAACACTGCTACATATGGCCATTTCCCCCGTGGGATGGAAAATTAAAAACACTTTTCTTTCCGATCTGTTTTTTTTTTCCATGTATTCCTCTTTTCACACTAATGATGTTTTTATCCTAGAGGGATTTCAATCAAACCAAATTACTATGGCCTCACCATTGATTAGACACAACAGAACATTAGCTGGAGGGGAAAGATGGAGAAAGAGCTGGGAGAACACATTTTGTAATATTTGGTAAAAAGTGGATTACACTGAGTCATTATGCTCCGTCTCGGCATAATGTTTCCCATTATATCTAGAGGGTTATTATATGCCAAAATAAAGCAAAAGGAACCAAACAGAGCTCTGTTGCTTACACATCCATCGCAAGTTTAAGGACAACCTCGGCTAGCTGCATTTAGATGTTAGAAAAACCTGTTTTTTTCTATGAAGCAATCTAACTAAGTGCAGCAGAAAGCTGCAATTTCTTACTGATGTCAGTCACATTACCCCACATCAAACATAAAAGAGAGATGTAGATGAAGGCGAGGGGTGATGGAAGAGTTTAAAGCCTTGAGATGTGAAATACTGATATTACATTGTATTATTACGAAATGATTTGGGTTTAACAGCTGAAAATCACACTGGAGAGATGAAAAACGAATACAAGAAAGGATGTGTCTATTTGACAAATTGTACCCCAAAACTGACAAAAATCTTCTGTTTGTCTACTAAAGTCCCATTACTTTTACTTTATTATGTTGTCATCATGAGTGTGCAAAAGTTCTAGCTGACATCAAATCAAACTGGCTTTCAACAGGAAATGAATCAAATTAAGTGAGCAAGATGTCTTCAAAATGACAGCGATGTTAAACTCTGGAGTCTGCTAAATATAATGGCAACAGTAATTGGCTACAAGGAAAAACAAAGAAGGTGATAAGAGATAACAGATAGAGTCAACAACCACATGACAGCTGATGTTCGATGAATGTACGGAATTTTGTTTTCGCTATCTCTGTCTGAGAGTAAACTATCCTGGTTGCGTGTGACGGTTGCCCACGTCGTTGTTCTTAGGGAACACAAGGCATCTGTCTGCAACGATGACACACGACACTGACATTCACACCCGCAGTGCAACGGGATGAACTCAAACAGAAAAACAGGCCGGCAAGGCAGGAGGAAGAATATAAATCAGCATTGCCTCAGGTAGGGCCCACAGGTCACAGCGGGGCCTTCACACCATCAGGTTTGTCTCTCCAAATGGTCTCAGCAGAGAGGCTCCAGAAGTAAAATGTACACTCAGTGTCCCTGCAGAAGACGTGAGATCTCCCTTACCTTTACATAAACAAGTACATGCAGCCACAACTCCATTTCCACAGTTGCTTCGCATGTGAACTGATTCATTTCGTGTGATCTTACAGACTTGTTTGTGGGTGCCAGGAGCTTTGACAATCACAAAGCTGCACAATATGCACCTCTTCAAAACCCTTGCTATTTAGGGAGGCCGCCCTTGGAAGATGAATGTGGGGGACGTCGGGTGCCTCGGGCCATAACAAGTTATCAAAGGTCCACAGTACGACACCTAACATCACAGTACAATTGTGGGATACAGCAATCAATTTCCGAGAACACACTCTGGCGCAGTTTTGTCTGTATGGGGTATAAAAACAGATGAGCACGCAGGGTAGCTCTCCTGTCCACGGTAAACCTCCCAAGGCATTTACAGTGAGATAAGAAACATCAGCTCTAGACTGTCGATGAGTGGAAAAAGGTTGTCTGGTCTGATAAATCCTTGTGCCAACTACACCACAGCGATGGCAGACTAGCGGTGATGCGTAAAGAACATGAGGCGATGGACCCATCATGTATGGTTACAGCTCTACAGGTCAGTGGGGGAGGTGTAATCATGTGGAGGGCTGGCTTACACTCTGTCTATTAATACTTGTAGATTGATTCCTTAATGCCAGAGCATACCTTAACGCCGTAGCACGTTCATGCATCCATGACCGAGTGAATGGGTACTGAGAGATACTGAAGATAATGCTCTCGGTCACAAGACTTGGAACAGTTTGAGGAACATGCAGGTGAAATGACAGCTGATATTGTTCCCAATAAAACCATTAAAATGAAAGTAGCCAAAGAAAGGGGCATCCACCCATCAAGCAATTGTACGAAGCACGGATGTCTTTGTGCTCTTAAAGCTAACCACTGACGATGTTAGCTTCAACACTGGGAGGCTACTAGCTTGGTTTCAGACCTCTACGTCAATGCCCACGTCTCCGGTATGTTCAGAGGTTTAAATAGATCTGGCGTCACGCTCATTTTTGGTTATTTCCACCTGTTGAAGGAACAGTCGACCAATCAGAGCTTTGTAGGCATAATTAAGAATGGGGATGTCATCTTCCTTCATAGCTACCTAGCTACATCCGTGAAAAAGAGCAACAGAAAAATGGCAACAAGCGTGGATGACATTGATGCAGCTGTGAGTTCTTGTAAGACAACAAGCCAAATTAACAAGTCATCAATCTGCAAATGTCTTTATCGTGAAAAACCTAAACTTAATTGTTCCTTGCGACAGCTCTCGCAGCTTCCATGTCAATTGAAAATATCTTCAGCGGGATGGATACATCACTTATTACTGATTGGTTAGAACAAAACAAAACAAAAAACCCCACCCCAACAAGAAAACGGCTAACATGAACACAATGTCAGACTGAAGGGATGAAGTGAAACGATGTCATGATTCAGTCTGATTATCAGGCTAGAAGGCTATATGTCTGTTGTTAAGTTGCGATCAGCACCAAAGGTGGTCCAACATGTTTCTGAACCCGGGTTTCAATTCTTCTGGTCACTGAGTGCACAGACTGCACAGACTGGAGGACGTTTTTTGGTTTGCTTGGTGCAACACAACTATATTTTTTGACTGATTCTGAGAAAATCTTAACATAACACGTCACTCAGGACAGATGAATCAAGGGTGCCAGTGTCTATCGATCCATCTTGAAATTATATGTTTATGGTTGCATTTTGCCACTGCCTAATTTATGTTGCAGCCTTTAGCCCTCTACCACTGCTGCAGACACTCAATATAGAAGGAAAGTGTTTAAGGGCAAGTATGTCACAGATGGACGAATGCACAGAGTATACGAAGCTTTGCTGCAGGAAAGTTATGATTAATTCAAGAAGTAAGCAGCAAGACTGATGCTGAATTCTTCTAGCACATTTGTGGCAATAAGCCGTTTGCTATAAGATGCTCTACCATAACTAATCTCTGCTATTCATAATAAATGTTGAGTAGCTACAAGCAGAACAGAGGTTGTAGCAAGGGTAAATCCAGTCAAACCACACACACATTGTTATAACTTGGGTCTTGTTTTTGTAGTTTGTTATGTAGTGGACTCACCAAAGTAATTGCTGAGAGTTGGAAACACTTACTGATGGGGCAAGAAAGACAAGCGAGTCAGATGATCAGGCGTCCCATTTCACAAAAGTGATTTGCAAGCACTGCTTACACACAGATTGCAAATGGTGGCAGCGTCTCCTTTCACGAATGATAAACTGTGAATGTGTACAGCAGACGGATTGGGTAATATTGTTATTGTTGGCCTTCACTTTCTCTTCCAAGTACGTTTGGTTGACCTGGGGATTTGTTTAAAGCCTTTATGCTCATGTTTCTTGCCCTGCCTGACTTCAGCAATGTCACCATGTTTCCAGATCTGAGCAATTAACCTGGTCAGAACAGTCTTATTATTATCCACAGAAATTAGGGCCAAAACTACAAAAATAAGACCCAAGTTGTAATAGACCAGAATTATCCTTAAAACACCATGTTAAATAAGGAAAATGTGACGTAGAAGCAAAGCTAATAATAAAGTAACGAGGATGACAGCAAGTCCAAACACATGTGGAGAGAGAGGGAGAGATTTGTTGATGCTATGCCAGTCTGTGGGCTGGTCTGGTCCTGAGGGTGAGTCAGAGAGTGGGTGTCCAGCGGTCAGCAGGGCCATCAGGGGTGCGAGTTGTTTTTAAGTGTGTGTGTGTGTGTGTGTGTGTGTGTTTGAGTGTGCATAAATCTGTGTGTCCTGATTTTGTTATTCCTCCAAATGTATTCAGCAAAATGCATCATAACGCTTGAGGCTATGATTTTTTATGATTCCCTGCCAGTGTGTGTTTTTTTATATTAAATTCTACGTAAGCTCGAGCCTGAGTTACTGCTGAGTAATTCGCCCACCACCGAGCTTTTCTTTCTTCCTCTGCCCCTTCTCTCTGCAACCCCCCCCCCCCCCCCTTTTATCTGCCCCCACTCTGGTTTTTATCTCTTTTTCTGCCTGTTTCTCTCTCTCTCTCTCTCTGCCTTATCTGTCCCTCTTTCTGTCAGGCTTTCTCCTCCTGCATTTCTCTTTCACTGCCTCCTTCCTGTCTTTTATCTCTCTGGCTTTCTCTCTCTCTCACTTTGTCTCTCCCTCTCCCTCTTTCCAGCCTCCCTCTCTCCCCCTCTGTCTCTCTCTCTTCTGCCTTCTCATTCTCTCTCTCTCTCTCTCTCTCTCTCTGAAGGTACTCATTGCTGATGGCTCAAGAGCTCTCTTCACTCGGTCTCTGCTGGTCTCAGTTTCCATCTCGGGCAGGTCACACTCTCTAAGCCCTCGTCACAGACTGCCCACAGCTCCCAGAAACAAGCATACTAAATGATTCCCGGCAAGAGGCTTTTGTTTGAGATGAGGATGAAGAAAGAGAAAGAGAAAAATAGAGGGTTTATGTAACCACTCAGCTGCACAATTGACTGGCTCGCTGACATGCTTTCTCCTTAGGTAAACATGGACCTTTCATTCCTTACAAGACCTCTACTGACCTTGTGGATCTTGCACAGACAGGAAAAAGGAAGGTTTTACTTGCATGTGTATGTGTGTGTGTGTGTGTGTGTGTAGGAGGTAAATTTTTTTTTATATATATATAGGTTATTGCATGTAGAGTTTTAAAAACATTAAAGGACACTTTTGCTTTAATACTACTTAGATCTTATTTTCATAGTTTTGGCCATCAGTCTGATCAGTATTAATAACATTTGACTCACCTCAAGTTATCAGCTGAGATCTGGGAACGTGGCGACACAGCTAAAAAGAAGTCTGACGAGGTAACAAAAGGTGCTAGATACAGGTTTCAAAACCAGCCAAACTTATTTGGGAGAGAAAACGAAGGCGAACAGTAAAATTAACGAACTGTCCGTTGTTCACATCCATCATAGTTTACAGATCACCTTCCTGGTTCAAATTTGACCTACTGTACTTGTCGCAGTTTTCCTGTTCAAAGAGGGATTTTCACTGACATTCTGGGAGTGCTCATGTTCGATTTGCCTCCATGTAAAGTGGTTTCAATTATCTGGCTAAAGTATTGTCTTATTTACGACCTGATTGTCTGACTGCTGTGTTCCCAGATATCAACAATTACTTTGTAGGAATGCATCGATCTGACTTTCTTTCTCCTGATACTCATTCTGATAACTTAACTTAGTGTATCTGCTATGTTAAGTATTGAATCGATCCAATACTCATGCTCACTCCCGTTTTGTAATCTGTAAACCCCACTGTATGCAGCTCATTAAAATACATTTTTATGTTAGGTAACATGAGTCCAGGGATTGCTGTGGCACTAAAAACCGAGTTAGCGTCCAGTCATGACTGAATTAATGTAACTAAGGAAACGTTGAATTTTATAATGACACTGACAAATGAACTGTATAATAAGGTCAGTATCTGGGCCAATACCGTTTCAGCCTATTGGCTCGGCGCTCCCATATTACTTTTAGATTATTAGATTATCATAACCGATAGATAGGATGGCCAAAACCATGAAAATAAGACCCAAGTTCTAATAAACTGGAATTATCCTTTAATGTTGCATAGTCATGAGTCTGTTGGGTTAATTTGTCTATACATACATATTTGCTTTCTTACACAGATGCCTGTAAATACAGCATACAGTATGCATACAGAGACTGTTGAACTGCTGAATCACGTTGCAGTGTTTCATGCTCTTTCCCATATTGCACAACTCTCAAGAGCAGAAAATAAAGGTTTTACTCATCAACCAGCTATGGCCTGTGGATTTTCCTTCACCGACCATAGAATAAAAACACTAACAAATGGTTGGTTCCTTTCCACAATGATTGGTACACAAATCAAGCTCTGCAGCCACAGCCAAATATTGACCAGCATCTGGCAATTGGCTGCAGTTCATTTTCAGCAACTCGGAGTCACTCACCAATGTTGTGTATTTTGATGTTTGGCCTGACTGTGTAGTCGGGAGAAGTCTGACTGGAATCATCATCTGCCTGGGAGACTGAGAAACACGCCACATATACACACACAGACAAAGAGAAAGAAAGAAGAGGGAGAAATAAAAAGCAGTGGAGGGAAACAAAGGTGGAGAGAGGGAGGAGAGACAGAGACAGGGAGAGAAAACACCCCCATTAAAACAACAAGACTGAGTAAAATGTGCATTTTAGCCACCACTAAATTGCATACAGATATAGCAGAACATTTGGTGTGCCCCTGCTGCTGAGACAGCACGAAGAAATCCTGGACTGAGAATCCAGACATCCATCTGATCATTAAAAGCATTTGGAACCGGTGCACAGAAATCATTTTTACATTTATTGTTCATCTAGACGCGGAATTACATTCAGTCTGCATTGCCAAATCATCCATGAATGAATGATGTGTGGGTTTGTTAGTGTCCATGTGTATACGTCTTTGTGTATTTTCTGCTTTTTTTAATCTAAATATGTGTGTCTGTGTGAGCCTGTGATTCTAGTGCATAGTTAGGAGGATGAAATAGCATTTACAGAGAATCTGGTAGCAATCAATTTGCAGCTCTTCGCAGATGTAAAGCATATGTCATGAATATTCACATCTCTTTCTTATCTTAAAGTCTTAGTTAAGGTGGGAGACACGCAGAGAAAATGAAAACGGTCTGGAGGCAGCTGAAATCAACAGCTTTTTGATAGCAAGCTGTTAAAATGACCTTGCTGAGTAAAGGTTGTGGATTGTAAACCGACTAAATGCACCAATGCACACATAGGCATTCATGCACGCACATGCACACACACACACACACACATACATACATACACACGTTAAAAAGATTTACGGCTGACATACTACCATATGCAGACACACACACATGCTCAAACTCCTGCACCTCGGACACACACACACACACACACACACACACACACACAGTGATGCACACAAACACACACAGAAGCAAATGGAGGCGTGGTAGACACATCAATAGATTAGCCGTGACACTGGGATGGGGGGGTGGGTGTTAAGGTGATGTGTACACAGGGGCTGACACTGGCCTGAGTGTGGGATGTATTAGTGCTGACAAGGTTAGAGGAGAGGGGGAGGCTTTCAGCACTGGGCTCCCTGATCAAAGGCCTGCAGGGGAGAGAGCAGGCTACCAGGGTAAAAATAACACACACACTATACAGAGCAGCAGGCATCAGAGAGCCAGAAAGAGAGAAGAAGAGATAGACAGCGAGGGTGAGGGAAGGAGAGGGGGGGTGGTGGTGGTCAAGAGAGCTGGGGGAGAGAGGGATGGAGAGTGACAGAGAGGGAGAAGGAGGGCAGAGAGAGCTGGATCTTGCAGCTGAAACATTTTTTTTTTCTTTTACATCTTTTGTACGGCTTCACGAGAGCATGTCATTCAGAGAGATAGAGCATTACTGTAATAGCACTGAGACATAGAATAACATTAAGCCATCACTCTCAAAGCGCTGCTTCGAGGGAAAAGGCGCCATCATCAAAACCTCGCCAAGACAGCACGCGGCAGAAAAGCCTCTCTCTGAGACAAGACTGTCAGATCTTAGTTTTTCTCTCTGTCTGTTTCTCGCTGCCTCTTTGTCTCAGTTTCTCTCTGTGTTTGTGTGTTTGGGAGATACAAAGAGATAGGAGGGGAGAGGAAAGTGGAGATGAAGTGACACAGAAAGAGAGGAAATGGTATTAAATGAGTGGGAGAGAGCTATGGAGGTAAGACAGAGTTGTTGGGTCTCACCGGTGGAGCAGCAGACGTAGACCCTCAGTCTCAGGCAGCTGTGGCCGTGGTGGTGGGTGGGCGTGGCTAAAACAGAGAGCAAACACACACAACATGTCAACCTTGTGCCCTCTGCAGGTCACACCACCCCCAACAATCAGCTGTGCAAACTGCAGCACTGCAACTGAGCAACCGCCTGTCCTCAGCTGAACTTCCAGAATCTATTAGCAACACCCACACGCCTTCAATACGTGTGGGTGACAGCAGCTGAAGAGACGATATTAAAATATTGGATGCGCAGCCTCCTCAGGCTTTTTCTATCCATCACAATAAACCAGCACTGCTGTTTAGTGGCCTGACTCACAGATATAGTAGTACTCCTGGCCCACGTTGAACTCGTAGCCCAACGAGAAGGCGCTGTAGCGCTGGAACTTCTCAGAGAACTTGATGGGAGCGTGAGGCGCATGGGGCCGGTTGCACTCCCAGCGCTTAAAGCCCATCTGGGGGTCGCAGGTGCGGTAGCCACGGTAGCTGACCATGTAGAGGATGTACTGCTCGGCCACAGTGCGCTCTAGCGTCCCCCGCTGGCTGGTGTTATAGTGTGGGCAGTAGATGTCCAGGTAGTCATTGACGCTGACCTGCACAGTGAATCCCTCCCTCCGTAGCCTGAATTAAAAATATAGACCAAAGAAGGAAGAGAGAGAAAGGAGAAGTGGAATAAAGAAAGAAGAAAAGACAGAAATGTGGGTAAGTAACTAGGTCTGCATATAATGAATTGTTTTCATTATCTGTTAAAGGAATAGTTCGACATTTGGAGCCTTGTCGTCAGCGTGAGGTTGCCAGGCAACCAGACTCCAGAAAATCACTTCTTCCAGCCAAGAAATAATCCTGCACACAACTGAAAACTTGTCGTTTTTACACTTTAAAAACAAACAAGATATAACATGTTAATTAGTGAGCTTTAGAGGTGCTCCTGAGCAGATTCTTGTACTTTTGGACAGATCCAGGCTAGCTGTTTCCTCCTGTTTCCAGTCTGTATGCTAAGCTAAGCTAATCATCTCCTGGCTGTAGCTTCATATTGAACTAACAGATATACGAGTGATACCGATCCTCACATCTAACTCTCGGTTAGAAAGCAAATAAACGTATTTCCACAAACGTTCTTTAACCTCTCAATTATCTTTACAATTAATCAATTGATTCTTCAGTCCATGAAATAAAATCAGAAAAGTGAAAAATGCCCATCACAAGTTTCCAGAGCCCAAGATGATGCCTTTAAGCATTATTTCAAATATTAAAATCATTGTCAATTACTTTTCTGTCTATTGACTGATTAATCAACTACCCTTTTCAGAATTATAGTTAACATAAAAGCAACACAATGAGGCCAGAGAGCTATAGACTTTTCCCTCAGCGTGCATTAACACCCTCTTCTCTTCAGGAGAGAAACTATTACACCTTTCTCCTCACCCCGTGCATATAAAAACACACATTTTATCACTACATGCCCCGTGGCGAGTGCTGAGAACGGTGCTGAGAATGATAATCTGCACTCCTGTCTCCCCCCCTGAGCCAGCTACAGGCCGGGTCATTGAGGCGGAAGGAGATCCTGTCAGTGGCGATGTATGCTCTGGCCGCGGGGGAACCGTCCTGCACACCGTACATATGATGAACCAAGCTCCCCTGGCAACCGCCGCTGATGGACGAATAGGCTGTTAGAAGGTAAGGAAGGCCACTCTAAGGTTGAGCATGTGTGTGCATGTGATGTACATGAAGGTACAGTAATCCCTCAGTTGATTTAAGACTCCTCACTGTACAACTGAGACGATGATGTGATATGATTTCACATTCGGCTCCCACGCTGTGATCTTCGCTGTTTATAATACTAAGTATACTTATTATGTAAATTACACAATCTGTAATTAGACAAAGTAGAAGTCATTAGAAGGGCTCCTGCAGGTGAGCTGATGAGATGGGAATTGTCCTTGGCTGCAGTGATGTGTAACCTGCACCAACTAGAGCTGTAATGACTCATTTCCACCACTAGGTGGAGGTATTGTGCTGTATTATGTTTAATATGTTTCTCCTCTGCACTCATTTTTTTCCCCTCCTGGTTGTCTCCTCTTTCTTACACATTTTATGTTACACACATACAAAGGAGCACGATACTTACACACACTCACAACCATCCCTCACTGTGTATATATTGTGCCTACACACACACAAAGCTGTGGACACGCTCACACAAACATGTGCACACGTGTATACGTTACTAGGTCAGGCCTCCAGAGAGATTATTATTCAATTACAAAATGTGGATCAGAAATGTCATATCACCTCTCTCCCTCTCTCTCTTTCTGTCTCGCCGTCTTTCTCGCTGTGGCGTACAACTGTTCCTTTTTTTTCTGGATCCTCTCCTCCACTCCCATCCTCCTTTTCATCTCCACCCTTTCTCTTCATTTTACACACATGCTGAGGCAGATGAATATCAATTCTCTTAACCGGTGTTTCTTTTTGGGCCATCAATCTTATCTGTGCTTTCTATCCCCGCTGTTCAGATGTGAGATGACAGACTTTTGTCTTGCAGTGTTGCAGGGAAGAGACAACACAGCTATGCTTCAAAGGGACTATATTTAGAGAGGGGGGTTGGTGGTGGAGGAGAGGGGGGGGGGGGTTTGAGATGGGGGGAGAGCGGAGGGGTAGAGATAGATAAAGAGGTACAATGGGTGTGGGATAGAGAGAATGGTAAGTAGACAGACCTAAGATGAAAGCGGGAGAAAGAGGTTGCGTTGAATATGAAAACATGCGATGAGGAGAATCCTGGATGCGAGTGGCGTGTGAAAAGTCGGAGAGTGATGCAGTCATTGAGAAATAGGTGAGAGGACGGCAGCGTGCAAGAGGAGCTGGATGCAAAGAAACAAGAACAGGAGGAAGAGTGTGTGTCTGTTTGAGCGCTCAATAGTATTTATGGATAAAAGGCTGCTGGGTAATACTGAGACAGCACAGCAAAGGCAGCAAACTCACCAGAGATGCATTTGTTCTTATCGTTTTAAGATTTACTGGACATGAGACATGAGAAGCTACTGAAATGGACAAGAATGACTTATTTGGTGCATCCATGTGGCTTGAGTGCAGAAGCTAGGGATGAATCTAGGGCTGCAACAATTATCAATAATTTTTTAGATAAATCTTTTGATCATTTAGGCTCTAAAATGTCAGCAAGTAGTGAAAAATGACCATTACAATCTCACCGAACCAATGGTGACGCCTTCAAATTGCTTCTTTTGTCCAATCCACAGTCCAAACTCCAAAGATATTCAATTTACACTGAAGAAAGAAGCACATCTTCACATTTAAGCAGCACATTTAGGAATGTTTAGCATTTTTGCTTGGTAAATAATTGCCGGTAATCTGTTATCTAAATAGTTGTAGATTAATTTTCTGCTGTTCGACTAATCGTTTCAGCACTAGATGAACATGCGACCCTGTTACTTTACTGTTTGCTGTTTTGCTCATCACTTAGCTTCACTGGACGTAGCTACACAGCAGGAGGACCGTTTGTTCCAAACGTAAAGTCAGCAATAGAAGAAGCAGGAGAAGAAAGGAAGAGGAGGAGGGAAAAAAATGACTCTGGAGGAAGAAGAGAAGGTAAGGTGGTGCAGAAGAGAAAAACAGGAGGGAAGGAGACTAAAAGGGTGGAGTGAGAAGAACAGGCTGGCTGGGTGAGAGGAGTCCCTCTAGGTGTATGCTGTTATATAAGCAGTCCACTTAGTGGCACAAGACAGAAAGGTTGCAGGGCAGAGAGGAATGGAGGGAGGAGAGGAGAAGAGAAACAGAAGAAGGGGGTGAGAGGAGATTTAATAACTTACGGTAGTGGGAGGAGGGGGATGGGAGGAAAATGCACTGAATGATGACAACAAAGAGAAAGGCGCAGAAAGGGAGGCAGAGGCCTAGACAGAGACATAGTGCTCCCCGGGGATGAACATATATGTGGTAAAAGTGCATAAAAAAGACTGATGGCTCTCATTCTCTCGTTGTCTCTCTTTTCCTGCAGTCCGTTCCCTCTCTCCAACTCTCTTCCTCTCTTTCCGCTGTGCATTGTCTCTGTGGTGGTTTTGCTGTCTCATCATCATTTTCCTATGAGTGGGAGTGCGCAGCTAGTTAGTAAAGGCTGCACAAGCTGGTGAAGACTGCCAGGGGAGGCAGATAGCAGGGGAGGGAGAGGGAAAGAGAGAAAGAGGAGGGTTGGGTGGGGGGAGAAAGAACAAGCGAGGAAGACTGAGACAAAGATAGCACCACTCTACCTTTCACATCTGCGCTAAAAAGAGTCTTTGGAGAATACTGCCGGTATCAATAAATAACAATGGTGAGGTAGCGCTACAGCTAAAGACACTTACAAACATACAGCGGACAGAAACAGAGCATCTCCCACAGCCACAGAAAATCTATAATTCCTGTAGTAAAAAATAAAACAGGCAAACATCATAACGAATCATTTGTAAGTAACAAAAAAAGGAGGAGAAATATTAAACATTATCAGGAAATATTTCCCTCACTTTCCACATGAGTGATGTCAATCATTTTTTGTTTTGCTTCGCTGAGCTTCAAACTGAAACAAATCCATGTCCTCCCATAATTTTGCCAGATTGCATCAAAGTGAAAGCAGAAGCAGGAGCGCTGCTGGCTTTCAAGGAAAATAATACCAGAGCAATTGTTTTTTTGTTTTTTGTTTTTTTTCTACTGACATCATGAATGGATATGAAAAGTCTAAATCCACCAAGGTATTCTTCACAGTCTGAAGTTAGTGCTGTTTGTTCGGCTGCAGGTTCGTCCTACATTACTGCCAGAGGCTCCAACTGTTTTCAAAAATCCATTAATAACAGCTGGAAGAGACAAGTTGTTGCTTTTGACAAACGTAGTCCAACCTTGCAGTAGAAAATACAGTAATAGTTGACTGTGGAAAAAAAGCACTTGTGGGTTTCAGCTCTTCATAGGTATTAATGCTGATAGGTACTGTAGAGAATTGACATGCGAAATGACACCAGTATTATCCTTTGCAAATGCACATATCACAAAACTGTTAGAGGCTCACTTTTATGGAATAACATCCTAGGTGCACACTAGAAAATGAAAATGTCACATGCAAGCCAAATAGCTGTTAAAGCAAAGTGCTTTTATTACTTCCCATACTTTCCCAAGTTTTCAAAACCTTGCTTTAAAAACTGCCATTTTCCTCCCTGATTCAGTTTTCCTGCAAAGATATCCACAGATTTGTTCTCCAACTTGCTTTATGTGCTTGTGCATCTACAAAGCAATTATGAACAGAGATTTTCTGTGTCAAAAATAGCACCACGGCGTCAGTATGATTCACTTTAAAGAATCAACTTTTGCAAAAATGCTCTTGTCGCTGCACAAGACTATCACACTCTCTGCATCAACATAAAGTAATTTATGTCTAATTAACAGTACAAGGTTGTTTTTTGGTGTCTGCATTGTTTGTCATTACTGCTTTCCAAGATGGCTGCCATGAAAAATTTGTTCATTAAACTTTTTATTAAAGCAATTATGTAAATCTTGTACTTGCTGTGTATCTCTACAGCATCACTGTCTAGCTGTTGTAGAAGCTTCTCTCACTAAAGATGAGGTCAGCGTGGCATCATCATTGATGACCTTAAAAACACACTCTCTGGGGTAATCAACATCAGCCTCATCAGGAGGATAAACTACCGATGCGCAAAGTGGCGCGACTTAAATGCCATTCACCAATCGTCTGTTTACCACCGACAAGACTCCTCCAATCGAGTCCCCTGGCAGGGACCAGCTAGACTCTGCTGTTTTTCTCTGTACCTCAGCACCAAAACTCATTACTCGTGCACGCACACATGCGCACAAAAGGCACAGACAACCATCAGACATGGGCGTACACACACACAACACACAATATCTCCTGTGAGTCGTCACTGATTGAGTTAACGGCGCAATTAACGGCCCGGTTTACAATGTTTCGATCCGAAATGGACGATTGAGGGAGAAACAAGTGCTGAGCCAGTCGGTGGGAAGAGGCAAACGCTGCAACTCTCGTCTATCACTATTGGACCACTGGGAGTCATCCACCAGTTTCCTCCACAACCTCTGTCCACTCTGGCCTCAGAGAAATTGAGGAACATTACCTTTTCATATTTACCCATTCCTGTATAAACCTCCCCACGGCTTATTCCCCGGGCCTTCCACCTTTTCTTCCACATTTCTTTGCAATAAGCTTTGCAATAACATTTTTTTAACATTTGCAGACATCCACACCTCAGAGATATCCTGTAAAGCTGCAGTGTCCGTCATCACCTGCAGTACACAGTTCGGCTGAAGAAATTACAAGTCTTGCTCAAGGACACCTTGACAGCAATTACCTTTTCAAGCCGATCACCTTAACAGCAGTTTAGCAATTTGAGCCAATCACGGGTCAGCCTTTTTCGTTCCCCTGACTGACCTCAGTGAGGACACAGAGTGTTTTCTGCTGTTTCCTATACGGCAGCTTTACTTCAATGTAAACCAAGCTGAATCAGAGGCTGAAGCTCACAAAATCTTAAAGTTAAAAACTGTGATGTTTTAAAAAATGAATATCATATCCCCAGTGTTCTCCACTGCTTGGAGACACTCTCTACTCTGCTACTGAGAAATGCCAAAGCTTTCAAATGAATTAATCCATTCAGTAATTAATACATTTGTGTTGATGCTGCCTGGTCATGACATTTACACTGCATGCCAACAACAATGAGGTGAAACATCTTCATAAGCGCTTACATTAAACGCTCAATTGCTGCTGTAGCTTGAACATGCAGAAAGTTATGGATTTCAGCCCTAACGTGATATTTTATTGATCTCCTATAAGCAAAATCTCTTTGCTTTCCCCTCTCAGTGGGACGTCACAGTGCAGCCTCAGCTAAAGAGCAGCACCCAGCAGCTTGTGGGGCCGATTCTTGCCGACACAGGGGCTTAGAAATGGATCTTTCAGTTAAAGGACGGTCTCTCCGCTCACTATTTTACCCTGCAGTTCAGTTGTTTGGTGTCTCCGTCTCCTCCAGCCTCGCTTCAGGGCGTGCCTTTAGTAAAGTGGGTGGGTGGGTTTGGGGAGCTCGAGGGACCCGTTCAGAAATGTAAAGTATTAGCCAATGAGAGGGGCATGCTGTGTCATATATTAAGGAACACAGAATTCCTGGCAGCACCCCTGGATTTATGGTCCAAGCTGGTGGAGGAGATGATGCAGAGATGAGTCAGGACTCCAGCCTCAGCGGGTGGTTGAACAACATAGACCACAAATACACACAAGCTGGGAGTTTATGACCCTCCGAAGAGGTCACAAGATGATAAACATGATAGCAATTTAGAAATTTATAAAAAAAAAAAAACATTCAAAATGTCTGACACAAGGGCTTCTTCTGTCAGTTATTCTTTTTTTAATTATTAATTAATGCATCCTTTTGTCTATAAAACATTAGAAAATGGTGAGAAATTCCTATCAAAATTTCTCACAGCCCAAGGGAACATCTTCAAATTGCTTGCTTTGTCCGGCCAACAGTCCAAAACCCAAATATATTTAATTTACAATCACACAAAACAGAGAAAAGCAGCAAGTCCTCGCACCTGACAAGCTAGGAGCAGCAAAGGTTTAGCAAATGTGTCTTTTCTTGTGAAATACTGCATACGTTTACCTCTTCAAGCCTTTAAAACTTATTAAAACAAAACAATATAAGACGTGAAATCCCCCTTTAGTTGTACTGCTCATAACTTGTATACAGGGTAGACGTTGCTCCATTTTAAGGAGTCATGAATCAAAAAGTTTGGGAGACACTGGCCTAACGCAAAGGGCACTTGGTGTTTGGTAGTTGGCTCGATGGGCATCCTTATTTGAATTGTGGCAGTGAGGGAAACAAAACTGATCATGATCAACATAATAATGCCATTTCCACAGCTCCAACCTCTGATTAAATCACTTGCAAAGCATTATGGGTTGCCGCCAGCTCATTCAGAGGAAATATGAACAGGCATAAATTTCATTGATTAATCTATGTGGCTTAAGCTGCTCTTTACTTTCTAGACGTCCACAGAGGAAGTTTAAATATCAAACAGAAATATGGATGACACAGTTGAATATTAAACTGTGGCTCCCCTCCAACTAGACTCTTTGCATAAAATAAATGTAATAGAGTCTTTTTTTCCCCCTTTTATTAGAGTGAAATGTTTCCAAGGACCACTTGGGAATGTTTTTTTGGCTATAATTGGCCCCTGTGCTTTGGGCTTTCCATTGGCGTGGCAACTCAGACTGGCAGGAATATGGCTAACACTTAAATGAGCACTCAAATCCAACAATAAACTCCCTATTTTACTCACTATGGTTTAGTTAAATGAAACTGGGATTTTGAGTGGCTAAAATATCAGTGCTATAGTGTCTGTAGTGGATGAATGACACACAAACAAAAGACAATAAAATGGTGAAATGGAAAAAGATAATGGGAACCCTCTTCTAATGACAGAAGACAGAAACCCTTCAGAGGTATCACGAGGTGATGTCAGGCCGCGGTCACGGCCAGTCTTGAAAAGTCATCCATCCCGCTGAGTTCATGGTGTGATTATATCCTGCGACAAGCCGCGATAACAAGGGTCCATTTCACTCAAGGTGAAGCTCTAATTGTGCCTCACTACCAAAGGCTTCATCGCCCACACCTGCTCTGTCGCTCTCTCTGCGAGCTCGCTTCTCATTTGCTGTCTCACACTCCTGCCTCTCGTTCACTATTCATCCGCTTTACAGAATGATGTCACCCGATCACGAAAAGCACCACTCATTCTCCTCTTTCCTTCATCCAACGCAGCCTGTTCTCCCGCAAAGGTACATGGATAATGGACTGTACCAACCCTGTGGAAAACGACTGTGTGTGTGTTTATGTATGTGTTCAGGTCAGGGCGCAGTATACTCCAAACAAGATTGAATTTGACGTGTACTCAGGTCGTTGAATGTGGCACTGGGTGAAGTCCAAAACAAAGACAAGGCTAGCTATGACTGACTTGAATTTACAATACAAGATACAGGAGGAAGGAAATGAACTGACCTGGCGCTGCTTTTTAAATGGGAAATACTGAACAGTTGAGGGTATGTTCCCTAAATCAAAACAGGAATGAGAGATTAAACATGAGGAGTATGGATGAGTTGAACGTGCACATGAATGCAATGTTTGTCCTTTTTTTCTTTTTTTTGCAGTCTTCCAAAATAAGTGCCTTTCATTAAATAAATCACTTTTTCTGAACAAAATCAATCAATCAAAAATAATTAAATCAGTATAATGTCTTTCAAACAGAAGAGAAATGTAATTCACCATGTTTGATACATTCTGTACGTATATTCTCTTTGCTATTCTGCTAAACATCTGTCAAGTACCTTCACCTAATGGACCTCAGGCCCATATGGTGCCTGCTGCATTATGGAGCAGAAAACAGTTTAAGTCTAAATTCAGAAACCGATGAATCATGTGCAAATTAGACACTTAAATAATGTCAAACTGACAAAAAGTGAACATTTAAAATGTGTAAAAAAAAAAATCTACACAACCTTAATCAAGGACACAGTCTGCTCTGTCTCACACATTTTGTCATGAATCTGCTTTAATACATTCTCTGGGTTGCTGACTCTGAAGCTTTTCAATCAACATCATCAATCAATATCTTTTCACCTGGAATTCATCTTGGTGCTACAAACTGGTCCATCTACCCAAAGTGGAAACGAGACTGCTGGAAAATGTAAGTTCTGATTGGAGGTGTGAGCACATTGTGGCAAACCTGACATATTACCTGCCAGAACAAACCAATTTCTATTTTGTGCATGGTGTTCTGCCGCTTAAATGTAAAGGGTGCTGGCCTTAGAGAGAGAGAGAGAGTCAGACAGACAGGCAGAGAGACAGAAAGCGAGATAGCAGAAGGGCTGTGACACACAAAAGAAGCTCTCATCAAGATGAATTCTCCACAGTGCACGCCCTCAGCGAGGGTGCCAGGCAGCTCCCGCTAGCCCGCCGTGGCCATGTCCAAAAACAAAGTGCTTATCTCGCCCATCTCCAACTGTCTGGCCACTGACAGAGCAGAGGACACACTTAAGAAAAAGACTAAGAGGGTTCACAGGTTCACACATCAGCTTAGTATTCACGCATCTAAAGAATAAACTGACAAATAAAGCATCTGAATTGGCGTGCAGGTAAAACTGAACACAAAATAACCATAACATATGCAAAAATATAAGTAAAATATAGCACAAAAGTAAATCCACAGAGAGGCTCATGAGCCATGAGACAACTTTTATTATCTTTATAAAGTGCGGTATGCAAGCTTTGAAGTGCAGAGTATGAGGGGCTCGGCTGCTCTCACAGGAAGTCAACCACAGTAGGGTGTTCACTTTCAAAAACCTCAGTCTTTAAGCCCTTACTCTGGGCTGGCACACACATCCCTCTCTCAGTGAGAACGAAAGAGAGGAAAGGGAACAAAGACAGGAGAGAGGGAGAGGGGGAGAGGTGGAAAAGAAGAAAGAAAGATGAAGGAAACTAGTTCTGGGTCAGATTTAGAACTGGACGATATTCAGGCAGCGCCAACCTAATGGATGCCAAGTAGAATAATCTGGTCTTTTATCTCTGAGCCATGGCAACTGCAGGGTTTCATGTAGGTACGCAGCCCCCCTAAAGACCGCCAAACACATACATACAAACACACACACACACACACACACACACACACTCATGCACTTTCAAAACTGACTATAGAACAAACGTCAAAGCAAAATGAAAACACTCCCCGATGACTAAACACAATTAACTTACACACTGCATTCAACAAATAAACACTCTCACATTACGTCATTTCCAGCTTGTGATATCCCCAAATACACCAAACATACAGAAGCACAAACACTTCCGAGTAGGCCTCCATAAATAATTCACCCATTTTCTTAAAATAACCCATCGCCCTTTTAAAATATACCCTCTTTTCTTTGTGCAAACAACCCTCCAGCTCGCACAGCAGAGTGGTCATGGAGTAATTATTTACACGTTCCACCAGAGACCACTGATAAGAGCCCGTATAGGAGAAAAAGAGCTACTGGGGGGGATGAGGGGAGTCTGCTCAGGTAGCATGTCAATCTGTGGCCCATTAGCAGGTGATGCCAGGCAGGCATGTTTAAAGCAGCACCCAAGGTAAGACGGACCTCTCTCTTCTGAATAATTGACTGGCCGCAGCCCACGTTTTCTCCCCTCTGTTCCTCTCTATCTCCTCTGCGTCACCTGCACAGTTCCTCTCCTCATATTGTTCTTTTTTTCCCCTCTACTTCCCATCACTCTGTCTTTTGTGTTTTCTTTCATACTTTCTTCGCCTCCCGCTCTATCTTTCCTCTGCCTTCCATCACTCTCAGTCTCCCAAGGCTATGAATTGTGAAGGTTGCCAGTACATATAGGCACTTACGTAACCGAGGAGATAAAGAGGGGAGCATTCTGAAAGCATTTGACGTGAGCCATCCTTGGAGAGACGAGGCATCTTTCAGCATGTTTACTTCTTCAGGACAATTTCTAACACCCCAGCTGCTGTTTGGTAATGCATACAGACAGTGAAGGGAGAGGGAAACTGGGAGGACTTGGTACATGAGGCTGAAACGCTACATGTGCTGTTTTCAGTTTAAACACTTACAACGGATTGAGAGAAGATTTGAGTGGACAGTTGAGATCCTTGAATACGGAGGTTTAGGTGAGGCTTCATGGCGATAAACCTGGAACAGAGTGAGAGTTGGCAAGGGACAGGAGGGAGGTTGTTACAACACACAGTGATACTCAAGGAAATCCACCTGCTCTAGCCACAATGCCTCCTCCTGAATATGGAAACCCCCTTTCTGGAACAACTTTGTGATGAGGCACAATACATTATCTTGAGGAATCAAATCAAATTCAAACGCCCCCCTGCCTCACTTCGATATGCGGCGCAGCATCTGGCTGGGGCCATTAATGAATGCCGCCTCGTGCCATCTCCTAATGGAATTGCCTTGTCTTGGAGTTCACTGGTGTGACACCGGCTCAGCAGTGGCAAAAAGATTACTCGAAAGATTAAAAGACAGAATAAACCAGAGGCTGCGTATGACAGGCAGCCAGGCCCCAAGATCACACATTAGATAATTGGTGCAAAAAAAATCCCCCGTCTCCGTCTCTCCTCTGTTTTCTGCTGCGGTTTGTAATTGGTGGGCAGCAGACCCCCGCCTGGCGTGCTGTCACACCTCCGCAGTGAAAACTGTTTGAAGAGGCTGGAACAAAGCCTGCGTGGTGTATGTATGTCTGTGTGAAAATGCTGTCTTTGCGGGCCCAGTGATGAGCCTAAATCCAATGGCATAGTTACGCAGCTGGTTAGATTTGGGAAACGACGCAGTGTCGATCTTACTGACATACACAGACTGGCAAAAATTCACACAAGGACAAGCACACACACTTTCTTCCTCGCTCCAAAACAAACACCCTTTCACTCCACTACACATGCACACTTTATCTCCCTCTCTTATTATGCCACTGCATCTTTCTCTCCTTTATTTTTTCCACTTTGCTTCACTCTACACTCTATCTTTCTATCTATCTACAATGTGTAGTTATCTCTCCCTCCATCTCTTCCCCTCTCAGAGCAGCCCAGCGATGGGCTTGTGCCCTTTCATAATTCATGGAGTTGTTCTTATGGCTCAGGCAGCCATGTCGGATGTGAATCTGTGCACCTCAAAGGCTCACTCAGCCTACACCGCCTCAGCCAGGAGGGTTACTGCTCCAGCTATGTGCTCAGGTACCATACGACACTAAATCAACACGCTCAATCACACCTGGGTCATACAGCACATGCAAATTCTCTGCTCTTTTTTTTAAACCCCCACAGACTATACCACCTTTTTTTGAAAGTGGCCTTGGTAGGCTTTTATGCAGGCAACAATACAGTATATAGGGCAAATCTTCTATTTTATCATTTAACAATCTCCAGTGGAATCATATTGATGATGATATGATTGTATCGTCTCATTGTTTTTTGTGATTTTTTGTTTTAATATGATTCTGATGAGGTTGTAATTAAAAACTAAAAATATTAGTCTGTAAAGCGAAATTAATTTAACCCATATAAGGAGTTTAATGCTTGAACCTCAGTTTTTTACATGATTGTTTTATTTGGGATTTTGTGTGCATTTGCCATATTGTGATATTGGTTTGATTTGATCCATAAACCTGAATAAACTGATTTCTTGGTCACTTGGGGGCAACGTAACAATCTGTAAACACACCAATGACATATTATCACCTTATAAATTCTTGTGGCGGATGCGTTAGCTTATTGAGCAGATATAGAGCAACATTAGCAATCATTTAAAGTTGCGTAATTCAATATTCACTCTTGTTTAGCTCTGTTTTTAGTCTCCACCATCTCCTGAGTGAAATATCTGGCTCTTTGTTTAGCTGCTAAATGCTCCACTATGTGACTAGCTAGTCGCTAACTTCGTCTTCCATTCTGTGCTGGGAAGGGAGTGTACAGTGGGTTTGTGAGAACCTTTTAGCTAAAAACAGCCGCCTGCTGCTGCTGGAAACAATACTTGTGAGACCGGTGAGAGTTTACGAAAAGTTAAAGTTGCAAGCTTTAAAGCAAAACAAGATGCTGAAAGATGCTAAAACGCTCAGTAGAGCTGAGGGGAGCTGCAGAGTCAGGTGATATTTCTCTGTGGCTTCATCACTACGAGAGACTCCTTTAACATTATTCTTAGTAATTCATCCATTATTACTATAAAATATTGGTTAAAGTAGCTTTAAATATCACTATATTGATTTCAACCATATTGCCCAGCCCTGGCCAACAACTTATCTAACAATACCTGCCTTTATTCTGTACGCCAAATCCACTGATGCCCTCTAAACCAAACACTAGACATTTTATTAAAAAAAAAGAAAAGAACTAAAAGTGTACGCATGCATGCAACACATACATGCACATACACACATACACCCATTTTCAAATAATGGAACACCATGACACACTTAATTTGTTCTTGAGGTAAAATTACAGATTTGATTGGTCACTTGATTGGAAGCTGAATTAAGCCGCAGGTTGTTTGGCTCTCGCTGTGCGGATCTGTGGGTAAAATGGTCCATGTGGCAGGAAAACACAGGATGAGAGTCTCTAAACGGGCAGCTGAATTAGTGATTGTGTTTCATGTACACACAAATGCACGTACGCACACACACACACACACACACACACGCAGATGAACACACACATTTGCCTGTCTACAATCCCATTAAACACACAGACACCTCAACTGCTAAGCACTCACAGCTGGGCTTTTCTTTTCTCACACATCCAGCCCAGATGAGTGACAGCTTTATGGACACGTTCTGAACACAAAAACACACTCAGAGAAACACATACATTAAATACACACTCTCACACCCCACAACCACACACACACACACACACACACACACACGCGCAGCCTCACATCAACCGAATGAAAAGGAGACTCGTTAGCCACTTTAATCAATGTTAATCACTGCAGACTCGCCTCACTGTCAAGACTGCGACAATGTCTGTCTGAGGAAGAAGGGATGGGAAAGAGAGATGGAGCAAAACAGACGGAGGGAGAGAAACACAGACAGACTGGGTGGAGCAGGGCGGGGAGAGTGTAAAAATGTGAAATGGTATCCAAAAATATACACTGCCCATGGAGCAGTGAACCCATTCCAGTTTTGATGTACTTTATCTTGTTTTTCAAGGTCTGTTTCTTGGGTCCGTGTGGCTGAGCCTCGGTGGGAGACGTGGTCGGGCCAGGCTCACGCCAACGGGGTTTCATTTCAGCTGGGAGGGCGGGGGGGCAGAAGGAGGGAGAGGGAGGGGATAGAGGGCACAGAGAGCGAGGATGCGAGAGGTAGCTGGGCAGAAAGATAGAGAAGAAGGATAGGAAAAGAAGAGATGAAGGAATATAGAGGCGAAGATAAGAATTGAGTCGAATGGAGGAAGTGTGCCCAGGCATGGAGATAGTGGAGAGGTGAAACGCTTTAAGCGGGGCAGAAGAAAGGGATGCATAGACGGAGGGTGGCAAAGGAGGGAAAATTGAAAGATGAGAGGAGAGATTATTAAGAAAAGATGTGTAATGCATAAATAAGTCGCGACAAAGGGAATGGATCCGCTGAATGCGCCGTGAATGTGGAGAAAAAAAACCATTGTTTTGAAGTTGGAGCGGGGACCGGTGGAGGCCAAGGTGAAGGGAGCCCGACGGGGAGGAGGAGGGAGGGAAGGAGACGGCAGATTGGGGGCAGAAAGTAGCAGGCAGATTGTGTTTATCAATATGTAATACAAATGTGGGTGTTATGAAATGGGCTTTGGCCTTCACGGTTTAACCAAAACTTTAGTGCAAAGCTTAGCCGTTGTGCAGGCAGCCAGCGCGAGCACAGACTGAATAGTAATGTCTGCGAGTGGTGATTAGAATTTCAGATAGAGACAGGCAGGCCGCTTTGCCATGATTCCTGGGCCTAATGCAACCCGTCTGTGTAGCGAGGCATACAGGAGCTCTGAATGTGACCTTATGTGCGTAAAGATAGAATACTCTAACAGCCTAATGTACTGAGCTGGGTGTGTGTGTGTGTGTGTGTATAGCTTTGCATTAATTTGTGCTGAAGCATGACGGAGCAAGGTGATCTGAACGTATTTTAACGTGCACAAATCAAACCGTAAACACATGCTGTTCAGAGCGTCAAAGCAAACACAGGGTTAAGCGATGACCTCAGGCGTGGGTCACGCTAACAGGCTTCACATCATATTAAGCGCAAACAGACAACCGCACACACTTCACATGCTGTTTCTGTGAAGTGTGCCCGTCTGTCTGAAATTGACGGCTGTCAGTATGCAGGGATCAGCAGGAGGAGAAGAGGGAGGGAGAGGTGAGCGGTGTCAGGGTAGAAATGACAGGACGAAGCAGATGGAGGGGGCAGAGATCAGGAGAGGAGGAACAGAGAGGGGGAGAATGAAAGAGAAAAAAAAAAGAGGGAAAAGAGAGAGAGAGAAAGGGGCGCAGGGATGGAGAATAAAACACAGAGAAAGAAAGACAGAGGGGAGAAAAGAGAGAGATAAGAGGATAACCCCCCCCCCCCCTTCCTCCCTCCCCCCCTCCCTGTCAGTCTTTATGATCGTCTATTCCTCGTCTTCTCTCTATCAGCGATTCAGTAACCTTCAGCACAAGACCCAAGTAGAGATGATGAATTGAGACGGAGAGCAGAGAAAGGACGGAGATTAGCAAACACGGACAGATGATGAAAAATGACAAACACAGAGAGAGAGAGAGAGAGAGAGAGAGTAAGGGGGTGAGGGAGAGAGAGGAGGAGGAGGAGGAGGAGGAAGAGGAGGAAGAGGCGTTAGAGGAGGAGAAAGTAAAATGTGGAGAGAGGAAAGGTGACATTGGGGGAGGAGTGTAGAGGAGAGCGAGCCGCTGGCTTTTAGCTGGAGGACGGCCACAGCATGACATTAGAGGAACGCACTTTGGCTGCTCCTGCTGGGAGACACAAACACACACACACACACAAGTTTATGAACACACAAAGAGACAGGCGGATAAACAGACACATGGACAGACAGCTCTGTAAACACACACACACACACACACACACACACACACACACACACACACACACACACACATTAGAGTGAAATA
>VMKM01002097.1:0-89259 GCA_008360985.2 Macquaria ambigua
TGTACATAATCTTTTGGTATTTTTCTTGCATGTATTAAGTTTTTAAGTTGAACTGAAACAGAATTAAGTTCAAGTATTTAAAAAAAAAAAAAAGTTGGACTTTTGAACATTTGGGTGTTTTAACTGGCAGGTTTTAACTAACTTAAATGTCATTTCATCCAAACTGCTGCTGTGAGAAAAATGTCAGACAGTCTTCGGTATTACAGGCAGTATGCATTCAATCACCTGTTTTGTACAAAAGCATCTCAGCGCTAAGGCGCTACCTGTACATAAAGAGTTTATTTTTCACTTCTGGCTTTAAAGAAAGCTCTGGCTGAATAATGTTAGTAGCATCTACATTTGAATCAAGCCAGACTCAGCCTGATATATATGATTAAAGCTCTCTTTTGACAGATTCAGGAGGACACTGTACTCCTCGTTGTTCACTGACCAAAAACGACTGGGGGATGCTCTAAGAAGGGGGAGTCTTTGGGGAACTGACCTCTCATCAGGCGAGTCCACGTGGAAGGTCCTCTCGATGACGGTGGTCCACTGGAGGCAGCGTATGATGAAGGTGTTTGGCTTCGGCCTCTCCGTCTTCATCAGCTGACATTCTGAAACAGGCAGCCAGAGGTTCAGTGCTGTCTTTTCAGTACAATTACAACAATGTTTCACAGAGGGAGAAAGACAGCAGACCTTGAATGTACCTAGAATAAAATTCAGATCTGGTGAGGGTGCTTTTAGTTACATGCAGTTTGGTCCTGCACTGATGAGCTGATATCAATAACAACTGTGTCCATTTAAAAGTAAACCTGTCTGTTTTCTCAGGCTTATGAGTGGTTACAGTGCACGTGTGTTTATGAGCGGTTTGTCTTTTCTGGATTGGTGGTTTTGTTATTCTTCACTAAATGCTGTATTTATTTTAAGTCTCATTGAATTTTGTAATACAATGTGATATGTAAATAAGTTCTAAATAAGTCTTGTCTTGCATTGAGCAACAATTAACTATGGTTTGAAAGAATCTGAGCAAAATCAGGGAACTCCCCTTTTTATTGGAAGATATTCTGACATGTCACAGTAGGAAAGCACGGGTGTAAATAATAAAATGTAGTTGCTTCAGTTTCAGCGTCGTGGTATTGTACATGCTGGCTCACTGTCACTGTTAGCTCATGTTAAATATCAAGTTGCTATTAACTCTACAATTAAGAAAAAATGCAGCTTGGTTTTTAATTCGTTAGTTTAAAAATAGGCCATAACTGCAGCCACCACTGATTCCAATAAAGGTGCTTTCCTGTGCCAAGGGATATTATGTGTTGCGGCACATATGCATCTGGCGAATATCCGAAGAGAGACATTTCTGTGAAAATGGGCAATACAGTAGGCCATTATTACACAAATGCGTAATACAGTACACAAACGCAGAAACGTACGCACACATAGCCAGATGGGGCTGTGAGATCGCTGTGGGAAGGAATGCATCTTCATTGTCCCTCAGCAGTCTCTGTGGTTATTGGGGACGAGAGCTGACGTATAAGAGCATAATGATCCATCCTCTGACCTCTCATCTCCCCCACTTCTTCTTTGTTCTACATATATCACCCTTCATCTCGCTCTGCTGTCTTCTCCTCTCCTCTGTTCTCCTTGTTGTCTCCTGTCATTCTCTCCTGCCCTCTCCTCCACCTGTTTCCTCTCCTCTTCCCTCCTCTCCTTTCCTCTCACCTCCCGTCCTCGGTTATCCCTTCTTCCAATTACTTTCTGTTTAAGTGTGGCACAGCACAGCATGTCATGGCTCAGCCTAAATATAGACAGGAAGGTTAATGACAACACCATTCAGGTCGTACACACGGCAGAGTTTCAATGTAAATTCACAGACACACACACACACATACACAGACACACAAGTTACTACCTGACTCGTGAACATGGCCTGCTGTGCTGCCAGACAACAAGGTCATGCTATGGGCTGATGCCAAAAAACACTCACACACTCACACGTAAAAGTGATATTGAAGTTTGAATGTTAGCTGAAATTGGGTTGTTTGCCACAGCAGGCAATTGTGAAATCTGTGTAGCGATTTAGTGGGTGTATGTGTGTGCATGCATCAGTGTGAGAGTGTGTGTGTGTGTGTGTGTGTGTGTGTGTGTGTGTGTGAGCGACAGGCTTGTATGTATGAGTCCCTCTGCAGGGAACAGGCCTGTACCATCTCTGTTCCATCTGACCACTTCTGTTGTTCACACACACATAAACACACGCACAGGCACACACAAATAAACAAACACACACACATGTACGCGTACACACACACACACACACACACGCCACCTGGCCTCCCAGCTTTGGGCAACAGATGTGGCAGTGCCAGTGCTGTGCCAAGCAGCCGGGGCCGGATGTATGGCCTGGCTTGTCCTCCTCACAAACTCTTTTCCTCTCCCCTTTTTCCTCGTTCTCCAATCCTGTCTTCGTCTCCTCCTCCCTGTCTGTTCAGCGCTGACGGTCCTCCTCTCCTCCCTCATCTTCCCTTCCTCTCCCCCATATTTCATCCACAAAGGCCTCACTCCAATCCCTCCATCCCTCTCTCATCCGTTGCTCTCCACCCTAATCATCCTTCCATGCCTGTCCTTGCTCTTCTTCCTTTCTCCTCCCCACATCTCCAATTTTCTCTTCCTCTGCCCCCTCCAATCAACTCCCATCGCTCATTCCCCATATTTGTCCTCCCTTCCGGACTCCTATCTTTCTTTCTCCTCCTCCGTCCTTCGATGTACCATTCTTTATCGTTTTCTGTGAGGTATCAGCTTGGATTCTACCATTTGTCATCATTTTCTTTTCTGTTTTCGCCCTCATCTCGCACCTATTCTCCTGTACTCTCCTCTGCCTCTCCTATCGCCCCCTCCATCACCAGTCCTCCATGCACCGCTCTGCAGATACTTCACATAGTGCTCTTCCAAAGCCATTCAACTAAAACATCTGACAAGATTTAGTTGACTAAACCTATTCAGTTTTGTTTTGATTATACATTAACTTAAAAATAATGATTGATGGCATGTCCAAAATCTAAGGTCCTGTGCAGTATTATCTGCTGTAATGCACTTTCTAACATTGTTTTTATTAAAGGAATTTGTTAAAGAAAGTTATTTGATTGATATGGTTACCCGATGCCAGAAGAGACAGTAGTACTGTATATGGTGTTCAAATAAGCTCAGCTAAATCCACTTTTGGGTCTTCAAGAATCACCATTATTGCTGACATATATAATCTGAATCAATGCACTGTGTGTATTTCCTTGAATGTAATAATCAGTGTGATAGCTACAGTCCAGTAAAAGAGTCTGTAGAGAATAAAAAACAAAAACTTCTTCAAATATATTAAACGCATTGATTTAGGAATCAGTTCTACTGAAAATAGGAAAGAATTCAACAGCGATGTGCTGGCTTGACCAGCCTTATTGTCTTTAATGTACTCAGTAATATAGAGTAATGTCAAATTGAAAAGGTTTTGTCTTAAAAAGTAAAATATATGTCAGCCTAAATGTCAAAAACCATCTTGTGAGTACTCTAAGTTAGTAGTAAGTCAGTCTTCTGTCAGATTATGGGATTTTAGGGTGACCACAGTTTTTATTCCAAAGCTAAAACGCCTGGAAAAGCAGACACAAAGTTTAACTGCCAATCTGCATTTATTGTATGAACAATGCGAGGTGATGGTGGTAATGAGACTGAGACACATTAAAATTAATCTTGTTAACTCATTAGCTGGTTAATTACACATGTCAATGACGCTGTGGAGCTTGTTAACCAGGTGCAGACAGATGATATACTGATAAATGGTTAATTAGAGCCTGCAGTGAATTCTGTAAAGCATACCAACGCTGTGAAGACTGATGACTGACAAGATGCTTTGACACGCCATGAGTAAAACTGATGCAATAACTGATGTACCATTTCACTGTGGCTCTGTGTGATGAAACCACAAGAACATTTCGGCAACATCTCACAGCACTTTACATGACAGAGGTGATTCGCGTTGGCATTTAAGAAATATAAAAAATATAATCAATTAGAGGATATAGGCTATTATATGTCCTTCAACTGGAAGACGTGTTCAATTGCCTGATGAAGTGTCCTAGAGCAAGACACTGACTCCCTACCACCTATAGAGGTCCTGCTCTAAACTGAACTGTTCCCTGCAGGGGTTAATTACAGCAGGTGTTACAGTATCATCATCGTTAATTATGAGCCTACAGAGAAGTATGCAGGGTACATGGGTGCAATATATACGGAAAAGATGCAGGTACTTGGACACATTGCTACTACTCTCTCAGGATTAAAAAGCTGTGTTTTACAGCAAAGGTAGTAAAATCTGAGTTGACATAACTAAATTATAACAAGACAGCAAAAATAAAAAGATGCCCCAAATTAGTGCATCAGGAATCTAAAAGCTGAATCCTTCAGATGGAAATCTGTAAGCATGGGATGGACAATGTAAAGATTCAGGTACAGTAGGATTTAGAGCACAGTCAGTGCCAAGAGGCTATTTTGATATATGTATGGTAAGTAACATACTTGCTACAGAGAAGTTATTTAGGGGGTAGGGCAGGTCGGCATCCTGAGGTTTCTCTTTGTAGCCAATGAAAGAGCCGTCCGTCTTCAACAGGAAGTAACGCGGCCGCCAGTTCTTTATGTATTCACCTGAAGAAAAAGATGGATACAAAGAGAGGAAGGAAAATTTAAGTCAAATACGTTCAACCTGACTCTTGGTGCAAACTCAACTGAATTCAGATGATGAGGGCAATAGTGCACTCAGGGGGTTTATGATGATTATGATGATATATGGAAAGCATTAATAGCAATAATGATGATTTTAAATACAGATTTTATTCCCTAGACACATAAGAGCCTGTCCGCTCAACTCTCATCTGTCCAAAGGATATCACACACATATACACACTGTAGTGTTTACACACACACACACAAACACACACACACACACACACACACACAGTATCTCTATGACTGCCACAGTGCTTGCCAGATTCAGACCGGATTATCATGTAAAAAATGACAAAAACATGTTTACCAGCACAACAACCAAACTATCTATGCCAGAAACATCATCTGGCTGATACATGGGCAGGTGTCGAGGTGATGACCCCTCTACCAAACACACACACACACACACACACACACACACACACACACACACACACACACACACACGCATACTGCGCACACATATACACACACGTATGAACTCACAATTTAAACACACATGTACACAGAAACCACTGGTCGCCAGCAAAGGGGGAAGAAGAGAAGAGGGGTGAGATAAGATGAGACGAGATGACATGAGATGAGATAAGATTACACATTGAGAATAACCCTTATTAGACCGCAGCAATAAATAACAACATCTGCTGAGCAGCTGGTGGCAGAGTATTACCCAACTGGCTGGCACAGACTGGCACTAAGGTGGCACCACAGCTTTATCAGATGACCCGCTGCAGGATTACATGAGTGTCAAACATTTCCACACCACAGAGGCGGATAACACTTCCTGGAAACAGCATGGATACACACATGGATTAAAGTACACACATGTGTGGATTCACACATAGTTGGACGATGAGTACAAATACAGGGATGAAACTGTGCGCACACATGCACGAACGTGCAGAGTACACGGCTGAAGTAATACTGAGACACACAGCTCCTGATGAAAGAAACTGACAATCTCAACACTTTCCAAAGCCGGGAGCTGTGTAAACAATTCACTTTCTCATTTCAAACAACAGAAATAAAAACCACAGAAGGACACAAATGTTCCCTACTTCTCAACCCCTTTTAATTAACCAGACGTTCCTTGACATGCACACACACCTACGCACACACTTTTACACACCTTGTGAAGATGTGCATGCAGGCATAAACACACTCGTAGCTGACACGCACACACACACACAAGCTCGGTAACAGCTCTGATCACCTTTCTTAGGCTAATTCTCTGGGAGAGGAGAATAGGCAGCGTGTGCATGTGTGTGTGTTCTATTTGTGACATCCATTTAAAGCGGAAATGACAGCAGGCCGTGCTCGTTAACACGTCGCAGAAAAACACCTGCTCCGCCGAAGGGACCATGCGACTGCGGGGCCTGCCGGTACCTCTGAGTGCTGCTGGTGGAGGTGTGTGTGTGTGTGTGTGTGTGTGTGTGTGTGTGTGTGTGTGTGTGTGTGTATGGTGGGGGTGTAGCAGCTGATTTGAACCACCACACAGGGACAGAGAGAGACACAGATAAGAAAATGCTGTTGGGTGCCAGTGCGTCATCAGGATTACCAAATCACACCTCTCTCTCAGTCTCTATTTTTCTCTTTTTCACATATCCACCCACTCTCCCCTCCTCTCCCATTTCCTTCTCCTGTTCTTTCAGAAACAAAGCATCTTCTTTGGATCACTTGCTACTGATAAACAGAGTGCTGGGTGAGGGGCTGAATGGGAGGAGGGATGGAGGGAGGCTGCAAGTGAGCGGAAAGAGAATATCTCATCAATTCCGACCAAACCAATACCGTATATAAAACTAGGGATCAGGGTTGCATGTAATCAGCCTTTTGATGTGCATTGTGGGTTTTTGCTTTCCTGGAGAGAGAATGAATGTTAGCAAGCCTAATGAGCTTAAATTCTACCACTAAACCACTAAAATACTTTCATTAGTACTTTGTAAATGAATGTAAGTGAACTTAATGTTTAATGCACATATGATCTTTTATTTAGAAAACCTGCAAAGAGATTTTTCAAATCCAAACTACAGGGGATGGACACAACACCAAAAGCTATACAATATAATGCAAGCCATTCAAAACTGAGGATTATAATGTTACATTTGTGTGTCAGGAAGGTCATGATTCAACTTTGTGAAAATATCTGAGGCTGTAGTTTGTGGTGTTGGTGAACTTGATTTCATTTCATTTCAAGTATTGTACAGGTGTTTCTGTTATTGCTGGTTCACATCAAACAAAACATATAACTTATAAAAACTAATGATGGGAAAAAAAACTGATCATCTGGAAAAGAGAAACTCTGGTTGACTTCAAAGTGGATCGGAGAAAAATGTATGCCTAAAATGTATTGACTGACAAAAATGGATGAGGATAAACAGAAAGTTAAACTGATAAAACTATTATAAACTGGCAGTGATGACTGGCTCGCTGGTCCAAGTCCAGTCATTTCTCTGAGTCAGTTTCTAGATGAAGTGTCCAGCCAATGGAAGCCTGTGGCTGGCCACTTCATCGCTCAGCTGTCCAGTACAACTGAAAACATTTAAGCAATCCTTCTGGCCGGGCCTAGACAGCGTGTATGTGTGTGTGTGTGTGTGTGTGTGTGTGTGTGTGTGTGTGTGTGTGTGTGTGTACACGTCCACTGGGGGGCGGGGGAGGGGGCAGCCAGGGGTGGCACAGACGGAGAGAGGAGATGGACAGTTGTCCACACATGCCGTTCCAAACAAACACAGGCATGCGCACGCACATACACGCACACACAGACTAACACAATTCAGTTTCGACCGTTCCAATTCTCCGAATGATCCAATGGTGTTCTGTCAAGCTATCCCGTCTTGGCCCTGCCTGTAATGAGTCCAGCGAGCTCTCCCACTCTGGACAGCTTGTCTGGGGAGCCACATGTCTCTGGTTTGGACTGCTGGAGAAAACAGAACAGCCGGTCTCCTTCCCACACCATCTCTCTCGGACTCCTCACTTCAGTTTCATTTAGTTTTTTGCACAACTTTACTTTTCCCTTAAGGCCAATTAGTAAATACTACACTATACAGTGCTTAAGACAACAGGAGTCTCTTGTTTCTTCTTAGAACGACAGGATATCAGTAATACAGGACAACATGGGTGATCTGAAAGATCTAAGGAACAGAGGATATTTAGGAGGATAAGATAAACCATTCTGAAGTGTATTTAAATTCCGGGCTAAATTTGTTCAAAACAGAGAAAATATAGACGTGTGCAGCAGTTCTAAAGTGCTCTCTTCCATTGAATTTGATGTCTTAATTGGATGTATACTTCCTGAACTCTTTCTGTTCCTTTTTCTTTTATTGTTAGGAAAGTATTAAATAAAATTGTGACTGATTCAAAAGGTCTAAAATAATTAAAGAATACGCTACAAACAATCAATCCACTGTTTGACTAAAGAAGGGCCTGCTGAAAACAAAACCAGAATGAGTAAAGGTGGCAAACTTTCCCCAAGTCTCTACCCCTCAAGACCTTTTGTTTTCAGCTTTTTGGTATGAGTCACAAACTTAGGATTAAAAAAAACTAGACTTTTTAAAAGTTATTTTGGAATTTCTAGGAGAAATAAATCTTGTTGGCACATCCTCCAGTTGCAGCTTGTGGATTTAGCAGTAAGAGACAGAGATGAATCAGCTGTGACTGTGTCCGTTCCAAGCTTTCTGATTGGACAATTACAACAACGCACTGACTAACTGTCACTCAATTAGTGGACTGATTAACTATTCATTTCGGGACAGAGGGGGAAAGGGGAGAGAATGAGAGAGAGAGAAATGCAGAGAGTAAAAATAGGAGACAGGTACAAATGGAAAGGCTGAACTTCAGCCAGCAAAACAGATATGAGACACACAAACTCGCACAAACTTTACAGTCTGTCTCTATCTCTCTGTCTTGCACTCACTCCTTCAGGACACCAGCACACCTCTGCTCTTCTGCTTTGCCGGATGCCACATTTCAGCACAGACCGAGACCGAGACGAAAAAGCAGGAAAAACCTTGATGACAATTAAATAAATAACTCTATAACTATGTGAGCTCACCAGCCATTTGTTAATAAACTCAAACAGGGATTTAATTTAATGCTTTGGCCGAGGCTGGAGCTGATATGCAGATGGCGCAGAGACGGGGCTGTGTGACTGGCACTCTGGGAGCTGGAGGGGTGGAGGGGTGGTGGGGTAGTGGTGTATAGAGGTAGGGGGAGGCGGACGGAGAGGGTGGAGGGGAGGTTCTGCCACGTTCCAGCACATAAACAGCAGCTCACCGGCAGGGAGAGGAATGTGTCGTCTGGCCACATAACAACAGACACACACACACAAGCTCTCACATACATCCACGCACACACTTTCAGTGTTCAGAGCAGTAACACAGAGTTTGGCTGAAATGGGACAGACTACTATCTTGCCTGAAGGTGGACGGGCAGGTTGTGAGTGTGCTGACTGGATAACCGACTAAACTACATCATGTTTTAGTGCTGAAACGATTCGATTAACTGATTAGTCGATTGAAAGATAATAAATCAACATCAGTTTTGAAAATAAACTAATAATTTAAGTCATTTAGGAAGCAAAAATGCCAGACATTTACTGGTTGAAGCTTCTAAAATGCAACAATTTTCTGCTTTTCTCTGTTTTATATGATCGTAAATTGAATATCTAATAATATATCTAATAATATATCTTGAGCACTGGGAACTGGTAATAGGCATTCTTCACTCTTCTCTGACATTTTATAGACCAAACTTGACAGATTAATCGACAATAAAAATAATCTTATCCTAGCCTATCACGTTTCAACAACATTAAAGTACAAAAGTATCTCAACTTTGTTATATGTACTGTACAGTTCAATTGAAGTAAGTAGTATCATAGCAAAGTTCAATGAAATGCAAATCACTAATGCACAATGTAGCAGTATGCCATCAAACCGATGGGTTGATTTGAGCTGAAATGATTGTCCGGCTGCTTGAGCTGATCTCCTTATAAACGAAGGACAAGACACCTCCAGACACAACAGTGTGGGGAGGGGTTTCATGTGTTGGGGTTTCAGCGGCTGATACTTGAGTAAAAGCAGTAATACATAGGGAGGAGGAGGAGGAGGAGGAGGAAGAGAGATTAGCTGAACATCAGGCACGTAACTAGTGGGTAAAGGGAGTGAGGGAAAGGTGGAGGTGACTGTGTGCAGCAGAGAGGGCACTGGGGGTTAAGAAAGTGAGGAATTGTGCGGTAAGACGCTTGAAGAGGACATCTGTCTGAGTCCATCCATGAGCGCTAGGAGCAAGCAAGAATGCATGTTGCAGAGCTGCACAGGACACTTGCAGGCACTCTTACTGGTCCAAAACAGTGTTGAGAGATTAAAGACTAATAAAAAAGACTTGTTTAAGACTTTTTGCACAATCTGTACAGTCTATTTCATTGTGCATGTGTGTGTTTATGAGGATACGGCTGTGTGCGTGACACCGACCCAAGCAGTTCTAACTCCAGTCTGCTCAGACATCTTAAGGCGAATCCAGGCTCTTCAAAGCCAATCCACTTACAGTGTATTAGGCTCATTACCACATCGGGACTGGACTGGTGTGTGTGTGTGTGTGTGCGCGCATGCGTGCGTGCTTAAAATACAGCCACCATCACTGATGACATGATAAAAGTGGTTCTGTGTGCTACCTGTAAAAGTTCAGAAGGCATTTTCTGCCACTTGTGTAATGACCATAGAAGACTAGAACAAGGGGGAAAAAAGATTTGAAGAATCAAAGAATTAAATTCAGTTTGAAGCTGGGGCTGCAGCTGGGTTTAAAGGTTTAGTGCTGGAGTAATTGTACAAGCCTGTGGCTCAGTCTGTGGAATGAGACTACATGGAGGCTACAGCAGCCTAGAGATGAAGAGGATGCTAGAGTGAAGGATGAGGGAAAAGAAGAGGGCTGAGCAAGAGACTGAACGAGAGAGAGAGAGAGAGAGAGAGACTGAACGAGAGAGAGAGAGAGAGACTGAACGAGAGAGAGAGAGAGAGAGAGAGAGAGAGAGAGAGAGAGAGAGAGAGAGAGAGAGAGAGACAGACAGAGAGAGAGAAAGGCTGGTGTATGCGGTTAAGGCTATGACAGTGACAGAGAGTTGGGACAGTGCAGGGCAGCCACAAGGCGGCCAGATTGAGTGGAAACCCATGGGAGTGTGGCCATCCCTTGGGGGGCACTAGGAGATTTCACCCAGCCAGCTGCACACAGCCAGAGCCTCCTGGTAGGCTGTGCTGGATGTACACACACACACACACACACACACACACACACACACACACACACACACGAAGGCTGCCCTGGTGCCCCTCTTCTCCCTCAGCTGGTGCAGAAGGAGGCACATGCACATACAAAACACTCATACACACACACACACACACACACACACACACACACACACACACTGGCAACACATTGCAGGAAAAAATGACTTCACTAATAAATTACTACTAAATTAGAACTACAAAAAAAACATATTTTTTCTTTAGATTTCCCTTTTCCTTTTTTTCTCCTGTACTTGTTATAGTCCCCCCCTCTCCTCTCCTGCAGTACCACTACAGTCCAGTAGATGGCGGTGGCTCCCTGGAGCATGGTGGCCACCGCTGTGACGCTGACACAGAGCTGGAGAGTGACTGACAAGACACACCGCAGCCAAGACGCCTCTCGTCCTAATCACCCTCTCAGCACTGATGTGTGTGTGTGTGTGTGTGTGTGTGTGTGTGTGTGTGTGTGTGTGTGTGTACATATATAAGACAGAGAACATGTGTGTATATGTCAGTTGGTGTAAGTGTGTGTATTTCTGCATGCAGGGATTTGGTCAGCTTAAATCTGTGTGTGTGTGTGTGTGTGTGTGTGTGTGTGTGTGTGTGTGTGTGTGTGTGTGTGTGTGTGTGTGTGTGTGTGTGTGTTTGTACATGAGTGTTTGTTCGTTGGGGAGGAGGCAGGGTCCGTTGCTTCCTAAAGCACCCTAGGATTAGTGCGGTGTTAGCATATTAGCATCTTAGCTGGAGGGCTGCTGCTCAACACCACCTGTGCCAGACAGGAGGCTGTGCCCCCCCCCACATACACTCACATATGTAGACACATACACATATATACACAGTGGGTGGGTGAAGGTCACTTAGCTACAGCGACTCCAAGCTTACGGTCTTAATTCATTACTGTAACTACTTTATCTGTCTATTTACATGTTGTATATTATTACAACAAAGATAATTACTTTGTCTTCATTTTTGTTTTCTGTCACATTAAAATATAATTAAGTCCAGCTAGTTGGCGTTTTCTATGACATTACCAAGTAAAGAGAGAGATGTCCAATTACATGAAGAACACTTTCACTGGATAATATGTCTACAATAATCTGAAAAAGGTGAAGGTGGCGTTATAGAGTCATACTGATGAGTAGAACATAAGTACTGACCTTGGATCAGCTGGTAGGTCCCCCTAACCACATCAACTATTATGCCTGAGAGACAGAGAGATGAGCTCTATGCCTAGGTAACTAAGGATTATACCACTTAAATTTCTGAATTTCTATATGATATGGTACTGTTACACTCTGGGGAGGGATGACAAAATGAATACTTTAAGGCTGCTCTACTGACTTTTAGATTATTTTGCAGAAATACAGTATTTGTTGTGTGTTTTTAAAATCACGAGTCATTTGGAACAAGGGAATGCCAGAAAGCAAAACATCTCTACAGATGCATTGTCACCTTTCACAAGTATCACATTCATGCAGATTGAGGCCCTTTTTCAACACCTTGAGTCTTTTCTTATTCCAAGAAAGAGCACACATGTAACACCAAATAATAAAATACCCAAGGAGGCTGTTTAGAAATTTAGAAAGTGTACAACTAAAGTCAACTTTTCCACCTTAATGATGTAATTCTAAGGATTTTGTGATGGCCCCTCTGCCCTGCCTGCTGGTTTCCTGCTCTATGCTCTTCTGTTTGCAGAGGCCTGTCCTATGAAGCAGGACCATTAGCGACAGGAGACACACCTGGGACCAGTATGACCTCCTGTACAGTAAGAACTCTTCTACTCACACAATATAGAGTGGTGCCGTCTGTTTTTGTTTTTTTTCCAAGATAACAGCCCATTTCTACTCATCCAACCACCACAATAACGATTCTACAGACTTGCCATACTGATTTGGTTTGTATTGTCTTAATTCATAGATTGTTTGTCACAAGAGCAGGGGTCAAAGAGTTAAGCTATTTATTTAGCTAGTTATTTTATTATTAACCAGACAGGGCAAACTCAGGTTTATGTCATAGTAAATGCTATCAGGAATTTTAAAAACACAGCTCAAGTAGATGGTCTATTTCCCCTACATCCACACACATCCATCCACCCACACATACACACAAAGGCACACACAACTACCGAGGCAAAACATGCCATTGAAAACACAAAGACTGATCTTTTTGGATGTCTTCTAGCATGTCAAGAAGGTAAAAATACAATCTGAGCTAACCAGTACATAAAAGGCCCTTGCATTTAAACACCCAATAACATTAGAAATGCCATGCTGCTTGTGTTCAGAATGCAGTGGATCCAATGTGATTAGGAAAGGCACACACAGCCAATGAGCAGGCTAATCAAATTGCACTGATTGCTGGTATATTGCCTCTCTCTGTTCTCTCCTTTGGATGGCATTGTGTGCTGGCATAATTGATTTCTTCATTTATTTTACGTCATTGAAGTTCACATTAAATAGAGTTTATTTCCAAATCACTGTATATCCTTTTCTAATCAGAATCAGAATCAATCAGCTTTATTGTTCAAGTATGTGTACACATACAACAAATTTGACTCTGGTTTTAAGTTGCTCTCAGTGTACTTGCACACATTTCCAAGAACAATTTACAGGAAGATAGAAATAGACATACATACTGTATATAACTATTAGTTAAAATGACATAAAATCCACAACACATCATCTCTAAAATACAGTAGGACCTGTTGAAGTGTCATCACTTTCAAGCAAGGACATCTAATTTACTTTTACAGTCCTTTTAAGTACAGCAATTTGTGTAATTTTGTTTGTCTATAAATAACTGTCACCTATTTTCAGTTTGTAGATATCCAAGAATGGTGCTGTTTACATAGTCACGACTATCATAATAATGATGCTAAAAAAAAGGTACCTGACCCGTCGTTAACCTCTTTTTTTCATTCAGTAATTCTTATATTCATATTGTGCATTCATAATCGCACAGAGGAGTGGGTTTCTTTGAGGTTCCCCATTTAAATCAGACATTCATATTCAAATTCTTACTCAGTTCCTTTGCCTCATTGGATGTAAAACCATCCAATCAGAGGAATAGAGTACGGCAGCTGGACCAATCAATCAATGAGAATAGCTGTCGATCAGAACAAGAAGGGGAGGGTCAGCAGACAGACACAGCTGTCTAACTGTTGCCTACAACAGACAGGCAACAAGGAGTGTGTGCATATATGTGTGTGTGTGTGTTGGGGGAGGATCTTAACCAGCCCAACCCTGTCCAGTTGAGCAGTGGTGAACAGGTGCAAACCTTTGTGCATGTATGTGTGTGTATGCATGTGCGAGTCACTATTATTCCCGAGTGGTTGGCTCTGTATTATTAATTCAGAAATGCTGGGCTGGGGCCTGTGGGCGGCAGCTGGCGTTACGTGTGCATTCGTGTGTGTGTGTGGACAACATAAGACCCCCCTGGCCTTTTGTAAAGCCCCCCCCCCTCGAGCAGAGAAGCATTGTGCTGTATGTCTCCCCTGTCTGCCTGTAAACTTATACACATGCACACGCTCACACACACACACACACAGTACACTCTGTCAACACAAATACACACACACACACACACACACACACACACACACACAAACTAGAGCACAATAGCCCAGCCCAGCAGGCAAGAGTAAACAATCAAGTACTATACCCCAACTACTGTCAAGTGCCCCCCCCACCCCAAACACACACACACACACACACACACACACCAGCCCAGCCGTGCCTCATTCTAAAGGTTCCATTCATGTGTTGCACTGAAGGGCCGACAGTAAGTGCTCTCCACCTCACTAACTGCTGCTCTCTGCTCTCCCCTCTGTCCTGCCTGGCTACCTGTCTGTCTCTCCACCTGCCCAAGTGTATGCCCATCTGTCCATCAGGGTGCTTTCACACTGGGCATGTTTGGAGCCTAACCCTAACCCCAAACTCTGGATAATTTACTCCTTAACTTTCGTTTGTTTGAACCACAGTGACACCTCTGTCTGATTCCAAGCATAGCTGATTCCCTCCCAATCAGTCATGCTCCATCGTGTGTAGCTGACATGCTTAAGTTACAGAGACTGGAACCATATCAGTTTTGGCTCATCTGCTGCTAAAAATCCCTGATGTCTCACGCAGACAGTTTACCAAAACACTGTCCAATAAAAGAGCTACTTGTAAGCCCATGTGACTTTTGTTTACAAGATGTTTGTTTGTGATTAGGCAGTGTAACTACTTTGAGTTTGGGCTAACAAAAATCACAGTGTGATTGCAATTAGTGACTGCTGTGTGCCTGTCTGTCACACTCTGAGGTGACAGACAGCTCTATATGTCAGTCCATCTCAGACAAACACTTCTCTCTCTTTCTGTGAGAGCTGGTGTTTGTCATGTTGTAACGTCTGTCTGTCTAAGAGGCTGTTTTTGACAATGTGTCCACCTCAGCTGGCCAGCATCAGGCACTTGAGGCTCTGAGATAATTCAAAAGAAACAAAGATGACTATACAGTATGTGTTATCTATGTTGTAATCTGTATAAGACAAAAAATGAAAATAATCATTATATTTTCATTTAACTGTATTATTATTGTATTCTGTATCGTTATTCTGTATTATTTATCTGCTAGTTGCATTTTCTAGAAAAACAAGTCACAACCAAAGCACATAATGAATTTTAACGAATCAATCATATCCTCCTCCAGGAGCTGAAATGAATTAAACTCTTACTAATTTGTAACTGTATTTAACCAACGACAGTAACGTACCAGTTAAATTCATAGACCACTGTGGGGAAAAAGACAAGAGGTCAGCTTTAGACCAGATCCACTGGAGGCGTTATGGACTCTGTGTCTTGCTCAAGGACAATTAGATGCTTATTACTACTGTATATAGCATGAACCTGGAACAGCCAGGTGAAAGATGCTCTGCTTTGAAAGATAGTAATTACACGGGCTCCTTAACTACAGGATAAAATCTCAATTTTACAAAGATCACTTGGTGTTTCTCCTATTTATGAAAAATAATGATTTTTACAAGGCTATTTCTGGTAATTTTCTAAGAATATTGACAAAGAATGTAGTAAAACCAATTTTGGCATCGCTCTAAAAACCTTCTTTATGATAAGTAGTTATACATGCTACCTTCTTAAGATGAAAATCTAAGCTTCTGCATTATTGATAAAATATACTGAAGAATATACGTGAAACCCCCTGCCTAGCCCTGCAAGGTACTTAATGAGCAGGCCGTTTCCCAGGTCTATTCAAACTCAACATATTGTGTAGAAACACTCAATCCACCGAGCAATATCTGAATATGGCAGATGTTCGTCCTCTTTTCTTCTCTGTTCTCCGCCTCCAACTCCTCTCATACAGCAGTCTGCCACTGAACCTCATGTTCCAGCCTCTATGCTGTGAGACATCTGCACCTCACTCACTGTTTCTTTCTTTCTTTTCCGTCTCATCTTTCTTCTGTACACACACACACACACACACACACACACACACACACACACACAGATAGAAGTCTTTTCTTGATGACAGATGGCAAGTCAACAATTGTACAGCATCAGTCTCTCAAAACACAGACACACACACACACACACACCACATGCATACACAAACAAACACCACCTCCTTGTCCTCCTGTCCCTTTGTGCCCAATCCCCTGTCAGATGTCTTGATTTGTTTCTTACAGCTGAGTGTATGTATTAGTGTGTGTGTGTCCCTCTTTACCTTGGTATATTAAGCACTAGTTTAATGAGAGCTTGGTGAAGTGCAGGCCCCAGCCAGTGGACCATATGGGGGACATTTAGCCCCCTCAGAACATTGAGCCAAGCCTCGCTGACATGATTACCACTGCCGTCCGCTGCTCTACACTAGTGTCAGATTGGGAATGGGGAATTTTGTCATGGACTGCTAATTAATGACTGGAGATTGGCAACCAGAGACGCAGAAGGCTGAGGAAAGATGAAAAATTCTGTCACTGTTTGGTCTCTTCTTCTGCTCTGTTTTTAATCAGGCTAACTAACTGAGACTGTGAAACATGCATTCACTCTGGTTGGTTTAAAACAGATATATATGTCCTTCCTTTCCTAGAATAACCTAATATTGATCACATTTTTTACACTTGCATGTACTGTTGTCACTGTACATCTTTGTGAATGCATGTATTTATTCATGGCTCGTATTTTCAGTGTGTCTGTGTGGCACAGCAGGCTGAAGCTAGTGGCTTAGTTAATCCCGTCAGAGACAGATTACAGGTGGGAAGATATAAATAGACTGACTGTCCCTTTAACCTGGCCGCTGTGACATCAGCATGCAGCTCAACTATTAAGTCAGGCATAACAGGAGCAAACTCGAACAAACCGAAGGCAGCCCGTACAGTATTAGTATACACACAAACTGAAATTACTACAACAGCTACACCTACCAGCGTTGCTGTTGTGAAAGTGGCACTATACGTTAGCCAATATATTAACCTGTTAGTTAACATTCATTCAACCACACTCATCAAGTCTGCACGGCTCGACATTACTGGTAACTTGTGACACTGCTGGCTAAAACGTGTATAAAAGGCCGTAATATTTTAGTCGGGTATGATGTACAAAAGTAATTTAAATATATTTTCCATTGAAATTAATGTTGTTATGCCTTTAAAGAATGTGTTATATGTGATGTATCAATTGGATTAAGATAGAAATATGTTATTGGTAATGTAGAAGATTAAATTAGGCAGCTGTATTCACGTGTCAAAAAATGTAAAACGGTTTAAAATCATACTGCAAGAGCCACAATGTTAATTTAAATATCGTGCAAAATTCATAGTTCATGCCATTACACATAGAGTAAACTGAAAGCAATGTTGGTAAGTCCTTGTTTCACACACAACTAAATGACTAACAGTGGTTAATGGATTCCCAAATTTCTGCTCACCCTTGCTCAACAGTTAACAAAGGTGAGGACTGGGCCAACAGTAAACTTGAGTAAGTGGCTTTGCTTTCCATTAGTGATCGCTGTGTCTTCTCAGACTGGGTAAGTGCCTGTAGTAGCCTCAAACAGTTGCTGCCTTTATGGTCTCTATAAGCTTCTGTAACAGAGGTTGCTCTCTGTAACTGATGCTCTGTTTTACAAATGAAGCAACACAGAGCTTTGTGCTACAGTAGCAGAGTGGAGAGGAGAAAATGCATCAAGGATGGAACTGATGTTTCAGAGCAACAATGGTTGTCCAGTTGCCCTTGGCAACCAGATGTAGACCACCGTCCATCATTATAGGTGGTGTGATTGCCCCTGTTCGAAACCACTTTTCCTCTGCCAAAAAAAAAAAAGAGAAAGACAAAAACACTCTACCAACTCACTCTTGCTGTACAATCATCTGCTCAGGTAAATGAAAGTTCAACAAGTTTAATTAAGTGTGTAATTAAAAATCATACAACCAGCAGAATAAATCTGTGCCAAAACGTTAGCAAAATTGAGCAACTTGTTTTTTGAAGCAGTTCAGCATATTTGATAAAGTTGATGTACTTGCATGATTCTTGCAATTTTTGGATTGTATTCACATGGTTAAAATGCAGTCATTGTAAGTCGCTTTGGATAAAAGTGCCAACTAATATATAGTAAATCTTATGTAGGATCATTATCTCCTCAGTTATAAACTATTACTGGCGATCATTCTGCCAACTTTGGTAAGCAATAGGCTGGCAACTGATGCCCTGCTGTCAGCCTGAAAGGCATTTCTAAAACATACTATTAGACTGTGCTGTTCTGTTATTTAATAAGGAGCCAAAGGAGTGTATATTTGATTATCTATAGTACCCGATACTGGAGAAAGAACAGTTTGGAACAGAGTTCGACAAGCCGTCTAAACAGCATTTCCCAGAAATACACTGTATTCTTTTGTAGCTTTTGAAAACAAAAAACACAGTTCTAGTACAATTTCTCTATAGGAAAAGTTATGGTCAATATTTTATAGACTTGGATAGCCAAAGAAAAAACTTAAGTGGCAATACGAGATCAAATGGTCACACTCTGGGGTCCTTCTCCTGCCAGCCAACACTTACACTAGCTGTTAGCCACTAGGCACTAATCTGTTGGCCTAAATCAGCCAAACCAACCCCCACTCTAACCTGCCTCCTCTAATCAGCCCAAAGCCTACTCCAACCAGCCCACAATACCTCAAGATGTTAGACTACACACGATCCCTCTGGCCTAATCTGTGTGTTAGCACACTTAAACATAGAATCTGGTTTCAGCTTAAACTCAAATTGCTCTGTCAGGTAAGGACAGAGCTGCTGCAGCCAACAGATCGCCATGAAACATCTAATAGTTGCCTATGGAGTAGTGGTGGATTGAAACCAGTTGAGAAGGAAATTGAGTTGGGCAAGAAAGTCACGATTCATAGGAATTCATAGAGGCTCTGCCCTTAAACAACCTCCTTGTAACAACATTTGACTATGCTGTCATATTCAGAAATGGAAATGATGTGCAACAGTATATATGCAACAAGTGGGCGACACCCAGGAAAATGGGATAATAATCAGATGTTTAAAGAAATCCATAGTAAATAATTTGTTTGTTTCTGTATTTGGGTTACAACAGTCAAAAAGTCTAATAAGCTAAGTGATTTATAGTATATTACCAAAGGGATGAAGCAATAACATTATCGTCTGCTATTTGATTAATTAATACCAGCAGATGATATACAATATGTTTGGTCCAGGCTCTGCTTGCCATCACAATTATTACTAATCATTACTAAACAGGTGTGATGTATAGCGTGTGAATATGCTTCAATGACGGAAAATATTTGAAATTTAAAATTTTGGATTTTGACATTACTTTGTGCAGTGGGGTGATAATGGATATAATTGAATAATAATGGTAATGATAATAATAATCTAGTAAAGTGTATATGTGTGAATGTTCATGCATCCATCCGGACTGTGATCAAATGTTTGAGGTGAGCATTTCGAGGATCCTGAGCTACAAACTAATCCCATTACCTCTCCTCCCTTCACCCCTTCTCTCTTCCTCTATCCAAGTTTTCCCTTTGCAGTGATCAGCACTCCATTCATTAATCCATTCATTCATTTATCCAAGACTGCCTCCTCACTCTACATTAGTTTATTCACTCACCCATCCATTAATCCATCTCTCTGTTTGTATGGCCTTTACAAGGATGCTTCCTATCACTTGCCACTCTACTTATTGACTGACTGAGTTTGCACAGTCATACAGCTTTACACCATTTAGTTCAGAAATTGCACATTGTATTGTATGTTTCAGAGCTTTCTGTAAGCACATATAGAAGTTTAAGGGAAGTTAAAAGCTGCAACATTCACAACAGCAAGCAGCTACTGTAATGGCGACGTATATATGCAAGGTAATGTGGAGTAATGCCAACACAGTTATAAAGCAGTTTGGTGGCAAAAATTTACATTTACATCTCTTCACGCCCCTTCTCTGACTGGTTGTCAAAAGTCCTTCTAAGAAACAGTAACAGAAAATATCATCTAGCCTTTTTCTAATTGAGAGGCTGCTCATTGCCGTTTACTTTTGTACTGTGCTCTTAAGTTTTATCCATCACATCCTCCAGTGCATGGACTAGATTTGCTTCCAGTACCCATACAGAACACCTGGAGGGGACATTCTTCTGTATTGCAGCCTAAATTAGTGATTGCATTATATAAGACAGGTGTATTTTTATATAACATTCTTGCCTGGTACAGCTTCAGTTTGGAGTTGAATTTAATTTGAAGGTTTATTATCTAAACTTTTTACTCAATAACTTTGCAAAACAAAAATATCATAATCCGACTGAAAACAAGGTGACACCCTCTCTGCTGCCTGTCTGTAGGTTACCCATCTGTCTTTCATTCGGTGTCTGTACCCGCTAGTTGCAGGTCTCTTCTGCACTGGCAAGTTGTCTGCCTCTGTTCTATGCTGGCTGTATCTGTCACAAACTATCTGTCTTTCCTGTGCGGTTTGTCTGTAGGCTCTGCCGACTAGTCTGTCTGTTTGCGCTGTGCTGTCGGTCTGTCTGGCTGACTGCCACTCTCTGCAGTGTAGAGTGAGTCATTCTTAGGACAATGGAGACAGTTTGTAAAGCCACACTGGAGCGTACACTTCCTCCGGATGTGCAAGAGGATGCCATTCATAACAAAGCCTGCACTGTCTGCCTGTCTGCTACTGCCCTGTATATGCATGTGAGTTTGAGAAACAGAGGGGATAGAAAGAGGAGGGAGATGGAAGGAGATACATGGATAGACTGAGACAGAAAGAAAGTGTGAATTGCAATAAAAGGGGCTCTACAGCAGAGTCAGGACAGAGGAGGAGGAGGAGAGGAGAGGAGAGTAGAAGGGCGACACAGCAGACAGTGGCGGCGGCAGTAGCAGCGGCGGCTGGTGATTGATATCAGAGATCTGGCACTGCCACCTGATCCAGCCAGCCAGCCAGCCTCCAGCAACATTGAACTCACTGAACTCACTGAGCCAAGATGGCTGCCTCACTGCACTGCACCCAATGAACCCCACAGCAGTCTAATGTATACAGTACAGCACATAGAGTTCCCAAAGGGATTAAGTTGTAGAGATAGAGAGAGTTCAGAGTACAGAGAAAAGAGTGTAAAAGAGGACAGGTGTGTTGCTTAATTTCAGCTTGATGTCTGTCATAGCATCATGCAAGATGCATTAAGTGACAGTTGGGGACACACATCCATGGATTTTTATATTGGGAGACATTGAATATCTAATGGGGCCACTTCCTGACTGTCTCCACAGTGAACGGGCTCATACTATGATCAGAATTCTGCATGTTATGGATGCAATTTGCAAAAAAAAAAAAAAAAAACAATGTAAAAGATATGAAGAGCAAGAGTGGAACAGAGCTAAAGATACACAAACACAGCAAGACATGCAGAACAAACATTTCAGTCAATGTGTGGGATGCAGCAACGCAATTCAATACTGCATCATGTCCAATACAAAAATCATGTCGGTATGAATGTGCCCAAAGTCCCCATGAGCCCCCTGAATTTTTACCCCAAATGCTATCAAAGAAATCAATAATAATAATTTCCACTGCAGCCTCCAAAATTATTGAACTGCCAGAAAAAGAAAAAAGAGAAACACTACCAATTACCGAGATGCTGATTCTAATATTATTACATGACTGTGTTTGACGAAATATGGCAGGTTATTTATAGTAGATTCCCTAGTATGTTACAGAGTCTAGGCATGGCAGATTCACATTTGATTATAGTCCCATGTGAAGAGGGCTTCAGAACTCAAACACATATTAAACCTTTATCTGAGCTACCACAGAAGCATTTTAGTAACTTGCACTTAACATTTAGTCAAACTGAACCAACCAATAATATCTTTAATATCTTTAAAGGGTTAAACAGGAAATACAATATGTACACTGAGACTCATTTAAAACTGCTGAATTAAAATTAAAATTATGATCATGTAAGACTTGTTGTAATTTCTCTACAGTTCAAGAAAGAAACACTTGCACTTACTATCTCAATAAGTGCAACTGCAGAATATAACGACAATCCATCATCAAAGCCTTGTGACTTCACATAGGATTGGTAATATTTTTCTTTATTTTTTTCGTAAATAGCTTACATTCTTTAGGTTGCACGACAAATGTAAGTCATTTGAAACACAACTGTAAAAGGGAGAGTATGTACAACATCCTCTTGACTTTGTTATTTATCTTTCGTGCAATTGCTTAAACCCTCCTGGGAGACAAAGAATCATTGATCTTAGGATATTTCAAAAACGAGTCAGTAACAAGACTCGCTCCACTTTGACATAGCCGTATCTCATCTGATTAGTACCTATGCAGAGAAACACTTCTGGGGGACAGAAAATGTCAAAGAAAAGATGTTCTCCCTGTCTCTTGCCTTCAGTTTTTCTCTTCCTCTCCTCCCTCCTGGCCATCTGTTGTGCTGACTGCTGTGTGGGCTGATGCTGGTGGAGGTAACAGTATCCTCGACTACAGTGGCTGACTGTGACCTCTGTGGCCTCACATGGGCTGACAGACGTTAAACTCCTGGCCTGGGCGGAAATGAAGTGGAGTTCACTTCAGAGTCAGATGTTTAAGGTGCAATAAAATAGCCTTGTAACTTCTGTCAACTGAAAGGAGAGAAACATCAGATTTTCACCCCCCCCACACACACACACAACTCAATCCAAGGCTACACCTGTAGCTCACATCTATCCACCAGATTTTCTAGCATCTGTCATTCAAAGTATCTTTTTAATCATTAAGTCTTTATCATTAAGAACAAGTTTCCAAACATTGGTTATTTTGGTTTACTTGCTTTTACCTTTATATCAGACTCTGTGATAGATTCTGGTATTTATCCACCATTCATTATTTCCAAAGATAAATAAGTGATGCAGCCGAATGCACTCCTCACTCTGATTTAATGATAGGAGGAAGGAAATCATCGCCATGGTAGTGGGGAAGTGAGTACTGAAAGGCTCGGTCATCTGAGGACACACTGTACTGTACTTTGCAGAGGTGATGTTCCTGAGGTTTGTCTCTGTGTTCCAAGATGATGCTTAGCTGGTGGTGACGAGCAAACTTTGACTTCATATACAATAGGTAGAGATGTTTGCTTTTATGCTTTCATTACTACATGCATTTTACTACTCTTTTATGCTTGTTTTTATTTGTATCATCTGTCCTGGTTGTGTGTTTCAGTCTTTTTAGATTTTAGATTCACGTGAAACACTGCATTTTAAGTTGGACTGACTGATTGACTAAAGGACGGAAGGAATAAAGGAAGGAAGGGATTAAAAAGAAAAACCCTAAAGCTTTTATATTGTTACACTACATTTTACATTAGTAGTCCAAGTGAGGAAAGCCTTCATTCCTTCTTTCTTTCTTTCCATTCTGTGTAAATGTTTCCTATTGATAGTCTGACATACTCCTGAAGCCTGTGCTGCTGGACGTATTGAGGACAATGCACATACACACCACTGCCAGTGATCAGCATCCACTGACGTATATAAGTTGATCAGTGAGACTACAGTGTGTTAGTGTGTGGCATTGTGCTTTACACATCTGTCATGTTTGACCAATTATTCTAATGGTTAGTGGCTTGTCAAACACAAGCTACACACTCACAGATACACACAGTCCCTTCATAAAACATGCAGAGAGGCGAGCATCCCCATGAGGGCGCGTGAGCAAGAAGTCATCACCAATACTTTATGCTATGAATGGGAAACATTTTCTTTCAATCAATCATTTCACTTTGTCACCAGACCCATTAGTCAGACCACAAAAGATAGAGTAAAAAAAAAAAAAACTTAAAAGAATATAAACTAGACATTTACAGACAACAACCAGCTCATGAAATCCTCATCATCCCTATCAATTACGCATTCTGGTCAAATTATGGTAAAATAAACTCCCACACCGAGTCGCCACAACTGTGTAGCCATTGGTAGGACTATTATTCAATGTATCCAATCTACACATACATTTACACACAGGGTTCCATATCGCTTCCTGACATGTGGGTCCATTTATACCGAAGAACATATGACAAGCACTATAAAATCTCTGTGCAAACAATAGCACCATCAAAGCATCATGGTGTGCAAATGTAAGTCTCTGCATACAGCTCTTTTATACCTTAACCATGCGTGAGCTGTATATTGTACAGGGGCAAACAGTAACTGTCTTAAACAGCCAGACCATCGCATCAGTAGAGCACGTGAAATTTATGTACAAGTGTGTTGCCCTGAGAATAAAATTTACGACAATGTCAATATAAATCTGTCATGCATTGAGTTGTCTATAAAATGATGACCAAGATATCTGACCTGACTGTGTACTTGAAAGTGGAAAAACTACTGGAAAAGTACAAATTTTCTATAATCATAATCATCTAATTATTGTTAAATTACTTTTTTTGGCAACAATTGCACCATATTGGAAGCATATACTTAACAGCTGTTGTAGACCAGAACTGCAGGAAGAAAGTTTAACCTAACCAATTAATCTAACATAAAATGATTAATTATGAGATTACCAAAACACAACCTGTGTAGACAATATATTTCTCTGACTGACACCATTACTGACATGAAAAGAGTCAGATATATCACTACTACTTTAACCTGCATGGTTTAACGGGCAAACAATACACAAGTTATGTAGGTACTCATCTGACACTCACTGAATGAAATATGTTTTTCATGATTGAGTAATTAAAAGCCTTAGATGCATCTAAGAAGCACATAAGCATCTCTCCTTCATACAGTTCTATTCAACTTTTTTTCGCTGTTTTTTGTCTTCCAGTACAAAATGTTGTGTGTGTGTGTGTGTGTGTGTGTGTGTGTGTGTGTATGTATGTATGTATAGAGGTTTCACTACCTTTCTCGGTCTCGCTTGCTGTTCTAAAAACCTTTCTAATGACTAAGACTGCAGTCTTTGCTGTATCACGACCTGGACAGTGAGTCAGCATCCTGACCCTGATCCTCTCCACACACACACACAAATACAGACAAATGATTTAGCATATGATGCAGACAAACATTCATATTCCTGACACAAACAACCCCCCCCTCTTCCCTACAACCTCTATCTCTATCTCTCTCACACACTGACGAACACTGGTAGCGCTGCGTCGTGACTGGGGGCGATGTGTTCCTCTTAATATGCACAGACGACTGTCTGAGGATCACACTGGCATGCTGGCACACAAAGATCCTCCCCTCTACTTCAGCAATATAGAGTGTGTACTGTATTTATGTATGTGTGTGTGAGACAGTGAGAGAGAGCATCCACTCCATGTAGTAAGGAGCACTCTGCTATCCAACATGTTCTCCTGCTGTGCCATAGTGCTAGCCTACATTACCCAGAAGCCTGCTGTCTGTTATGCATCCATGTCACTTCCTGTTCAACAGTTTGTGTTACACATTCCTAGACACCATCACATAGTCATGGGGATGATGCTCATTGGCCTAAAAGTCTGGAAATCCCCCTTGTTCTATCCATGAGGCTCTCTCCCTAAAACACACAGAAATACATACAGTCATGCCTGGAGGAATCTGCATCAGCAGACACAAGACCCCATGAAATCCTGGTTTTGGGGGCAATATTCAGTATGTTAGAAAATAATACAAAATCTGAGCTACTGTATATCACTTTTTGACTGTTTCTGGTTCGGTTTGGCTCCGCTACAAATGACTTTTCACCTGTTGCGGCAAACACTCACTGAACGAACATAAGCTGTGAATGTCTGAAAACAGGGAAGTACTATCTTTGCTACATCCTCTTCAACTATTACAATCTGTTTTCCTATTTTTCATTCAGTTGGTTGTAAGCAGGATGTGTTGTCAGTACCCCCCTCAACTCCACCCCAACCAACCCCTTAACCCCATGTCATATGACTCTCTGTGACACCATTCACACAACTACATTAAATAGTACCTCACAGAGACAGAACTAACTTGATTTCACAGACTAGTAGATGCACTGGCCTGACAGAACACTATGCACCAGCAGTGTAACTACGGGCCTGGCAGATGTTATTAACTGCACACACTTATGCATACAAATACATGCACATACCCATGCACACACTCTTTTTCAGACACAACCTGATTGAAGCACATAGAGGCTTAGCAAACAAACCGCCAGCCAAGCTTACAATAAAGAGACACATCCCTGTGGGAGAATACGCACACACATATACACTCGCACACTAGATAATCAGACATCCATGTGATCACACACACTCAATCGCAAACACTCACATCCTCCCACCGGCACATGTGGACAGGCACGGCCAGGCCCTCAGTCTAGACAAGAGGCAGAGAAAAAGAGGAGAGAAAATAGAGGTAGAGAAGAGGGGGAGTAGAAGAAGAGAGGTACTGGATGTACTTACCCCGTTTCTGGAGCCATCCCTCTCTAACGATGGTGACATCGCTCATGGTTCCTTCACGCCGAGTCTGATGCCGCTACACGCCTGCTCCACAGAGAGAGAGAGAGAGGGAGGAGGGGAGGAGGAGAGGAGAGAAAGAGAGGGAGAGGAGGAGAGGAGGGGGGGGCCGGCTCTCCCAGCCTCCGCGTCACTCTCCCTCCCTTCCTGTCCCGTTCACCCTCTCGTTCGCGCAGTCTCCCTCTCAGACACACACACACACACACACAACCACGCGGCGTGTATGCGTACGTGTGTGTGTGTCGTTTTGCTTCCTGTTGTGGCTTATCTCCCTGCCTCCCTCCCTTCTTCTTCTTCTTCTTCTTCTTCTCCCCCTCCTCCTCCACCTCCTCCTCCTCCTCTCTCGTTCCCTCTCCAGACCTTCCTCCTCACCAGCAGTGACTCAGCCTGGAAGGAAGTGAAAGGAGAAAAAAAAAAATAAAGAAAAAAGAAGGCATGGATTTATTTTTCTCCTCCTCTGCTGCTCCCTCTCTCCCCTCTTCCCCTCCAAAGCCCTTTCATACAATCTGACAAGACAAACAACTAGTTACTGTGAGGACAAATGCTCCCTCCGATCTCCCTCCACCCAGTTCCTCTTTCTGTCGCTAACACTCTCTGTGATAAACAGGAGTTATTGCAGAGCTCTTGATGAAGCAAAAAACTGACCTTGATTGCCAAACAAATATCCCTGAGCTCTACCTCTCATTCATTCATAGATCCTTTTTTGTTCTAGTGAGCAGGATGTGCTGTGTACAAAAACCTTTCTGTGCTCGCTGTATTTCTGCGTGTCAAATTATTTTGTCAACGTGTGTGCGTGTGTGTGTGTGTGTGTGTGTGTAGGCTGATTTGTCTGTGTATATTTGGGAGGTGGGAGAGCATCTCAGGACTGTGGAGTAGGGCTTGGCTATAAATAGCAACAACGGCAGTTAGGGATGCTCTCACACTCTCTTTCTCTCTGCCCAAATCTCTGCACCTCTCTGTCGTCTCACTCCGGCTCTCCCTCCCTTCTCTCTCTCTCTCTCTCTGCATAGCTGCCGCGTTCACCTCAAATGCACCCTACTACACTGTATTACACAACGCACAACAACACTACGCTGCTCAGCTTGAATGGAGATTAGCACTACGGCGGCCAGGCTAGCAGTCGTAGCCATCTAGCTGGAAATCAGTATTCAGATCAGCTAGTGTCTGCACTGCTGCCAACACTTGGAGGGACTGCAGCGTCATAACGAAGGCTGGAACAGACCCACAGACGCATTCACGCACACACCCTAGTAGGTGACACAGAGCCTTTTTTTTTTATGTTGAGGCAGCAGAACAGTGACCAATCTGAAACCAGATGAACAAATGCAGACTAGTGCAACACATTTAAGTTCTTGGTCAGAAGGGCTGCTACAATGCTAAGCTCAGGCTTTCACTTAGCTTACCCTTTTACAGTGTGGTATCAGTTTCCTCAAATTTAAAATTTTTTGACCCTTTCATATGCTTAGTTGCCAAAATGATGGGTTTGATTACTCAGGATTAATAAGAAGTACATGGATGTACAAAGGTTTTAGTAAGCCTAAATTGAAGAGATGTTGATCACATTTCATCTCTCTGATAAGAACTAGATAAGCACAAACTGCCAGCAGATGGTCACTCAATAAAAATTTGATTCAGTGACGTTAAAGACTACAACTATGCTAGAATAAACACCAAATGGAACACAGACCACCAATGGTGTTACTACTTTGTTGGGGTCTTTTTAACCATACAATTACCTTGGGCTGCAACGACTGATTATAAGATTAATCGTCAACGATTTTGATAATCGATTAATTGTTTAAGTGATGAATAAAAATAAAATAAAATAACATTCATTGTTTCCTGCTTCTCATAACGTGAGGATTTGCTGGTTTTCTAAGCTTTATATAAATGAAAATTGAATATCTTTGGGCTTTGGACTGCTAGTTGGACAAAACTCCTTGACACCAAGACACCTCTGGGAAATTGTGATGAGCGTTTTTCACTGACATTTTAGACTAAAGGATGAGTCACAAAAATAAATCAACAGATAAGTCTATAATGAAAATAACTGTTAGTTGCGCCCTTACCAGTACCTATAAAAACTTTTGTATGTTTTATTATTTTACCACACTGAATTATGGTGGATGTAATTATAAAGGGCTGGCTATCAATCCTCAATTTGTTTTCGGTACAGACCAAAATATCTCTAATATCTACTACGCACATCTGCGTAGTAGAAACACCATCGAAACACCATCAAAAGCTTTAGACTATTACATTTAGGGAAAGTTCTTATACAGCTGCTTGTTTTTAGACCACAGTTAATATTTGAGAACTGTGACTTTTTTGTTAAATTGAAAAAGGGTGTTGTAGAACCATGTTTATATTTGTCAAACTAAGGTATAAGATAAAAAAAAAGTATTGTTTCTGTATTGATACCAAAACTGGTATTAGCACTGATTTAGAAAGAAAACAAAAGCCCTAGTAATTACATCCGAGGGGATTGGACCTTTTTATAGGCCGTGTACAATTCTGGATTAAGCTTTAGGACTAAAGTGTAATTCAATGAAGCTTCAGTTAGCTTTAACCTTAATCTGGACAAGCATGGCGAGAGGAGAGGAGAGGAGAGGAACTGAATGTCCAGACAGTGGCAACCCCTTGTCACCAGGGCAGCTGTTGCTATGGAGATATCCGCTGCCATGATGAACCAACCATGCCAGGGGAAGCACCTGCCAAACAACATTTATTCATGATATTTCATTCCAGAGGCAACAACAAGGACAAAAAAATGACAAGGAAAGAGGGATGGTGAGAAAAGAAAGACTGAATCACAGGAAACAGAGACAGGAGAGAGAGAGAGAGAGAGAGAGAGAGAGAGAGAGAGAGAGAGAGAGAAATGGAAACAGAGGGCAGGGACCAGACAGTCAGCTACCCCACCATTAATCAGTCTGGATGTGTCAAGCGACACTGCAAGGCAATAAACTGGAAAAAAAACTAATACAATCAAAACGCAGCTCTGACACACATCAAGGCTGACCAGACCTTTGCTGTTTGCTAATATTAAAGTGATAAAGAGGAGCAAAACATTGACCAATAATTTAGAGTGGCATTTGACAACACCAAATCATCCTCTCTGACAGGACACCAACAAGTTTGGATGAAACTAAAAGCTCTTTTCCTTATCTTAAAAAAGGACCACACCGGAGGTTTGCATGTTTTAGACCCCAACAACTTCCAACCATTCTCCAAGGCAAGGTTGCTAAATCGTTTAATTGATAATCTCCGTGCCCAGAAGCTCTTGAAAAGACCAACAATTAACATACCAATAACTGCTTTCAAAACAAATCACTGCCTGGAACTGCATCGCTGCATATTAATATAACTTTGAAATACAGTATAGAGAGCAGAATAAGTATTCACTGTGGTGGATTACCCGTCTCAAGTCTCTGCATGCAGACTTTTTATACAGTACTACTATCATGAACTGAAACCTAAGAGGCAGAGAATCAATCATTGAACCTATGGTAAGCTTTAGAAAATGGCACGCTATATATAATGAGCTAAAACATGCTAAATTATTGGTGTAGCTCTTTACTACAGATCATGTACACAGAGGTGGACGCTACAGTATAATATTCGTAGATACCTTCGTGTTCCTGCCACCCCCCTGTCAGGACAGCACACCTCACCTCACCTCACCTCACTTCACCCCTTCTCACCCTAAACTGTGGCCTCATACAAACCCTGGCTGACATCAGCAGTGGTGAGCCCAAAATCCTCTTCCTAAAGTGCAAGCCAGCCTTTGGCGGGACCTCAAGTGTTACACTCTGCTAACACAGGATGTGTCTCAGCCATGGTAGGATTCAAGTACATTTTCTTCCGTTGAGTGCTGCCTAAACACAGGTGACCACGCAGTAGTATAGTTGCTGAACGCATCCTGTGTTATGCATTGATGGAGGACAGAAGGTGCACTGCTGACATGCTGCTTTCACTATGCAGCCTGTGTGTGCAAGAGTAGAGCTGAAACGGTTAGTCTATTAATCAATTAGTCAACTACCTAGTATGCTGGTACCAGGTTCTAAAATTCAAGTATTTTCTGCTTTTCTCTGTTTTATATCATTGCAATTTGAATATCTTTGGGTTTTGGAGTGTTGGTTGGACAAAACAAAACATTTGAATCTGTCAACTTGAGATGTGGGAAGTAACGTTGGGCATTTTTTCCCAATTTTCTGACAACTAAACAATTAATTGATTAATTGAGAAAATAATTGTTAGTTGCAGCCCTATGTAAGAGAGTGTATCTTAGATGTGTAGTCCATATAAGAGGAGAATAAAAGAGATAAAAAGTAAGATGGAGAGCAAAATATGTCTTCCTTCATTGGCCAATGAAACATATTGGCTTTGAAGGGCTGGGTATCATTTGAAATATTTGGATACTTGTGAAAATACTTTTCTTCGATTACCTACTTTAAGAAATATAAACATTCATTTTACACGTCTTTCATTTGACCTATGTTGAGGGAAATAATGTGATCAAAGAACAAGTAAACATCCGATGCCAGCTGTTCAATATTTAGTGGTATGGACACATTCCTGTCAGACTCAGTACCAAAAAAGTAGGCAACTGAGGTGAGACAACCAGCCCTAATCACAGGACAAGGCTTTCCTGAGTCTGACATTGATGCAGCACCAGCAGCATCATAAACACTATCCCCATCATCATTTTCATGAAATATATCATTCTCTGCCATGAGTGTGACACACCCTCTTAAATCACATGGCCACTTGTGCAGTCACACATCAAGCTGGGCCTAGTTTGTTGTCTCTCTCTACTACAGCTATGAAAACCAACATGATATAGCTTACAGTTTCCTCAAACATTAGGGATGTCATTTTAGTGAGTCTATTTAGCTGTTGGGATGAATGTGAACGTGTGAAATGTTGTTTGTCAAACTGAAACACTGCTACTGGCTGAGTAGACCATGAATGAGTAGGACACAGTTCCCAGCACTGCATCATCTACGTCACGATGCAAACTGCCCGTCAAATTGGCGCATGTTGCATGCAGCACAGGTAGAAAACGGTATGGATGTTAAACATTAAAATAACTTTTTTTTAAAAACACTACTTTTTCCGGTCAACGAAAACGGACGTTAACCTTTTCAGACTCTGTGCTACTTCTCAACCACAAGCCGTCAGCACTAAGCATCATTCCCAAATGACCTGTCAAACACGGGACCGCCCCCACCTTGCTAACGTTATCACACCATAAACACACATTATTTAGCTAGCTTTAGCGCGGTTAACGTCATGTTCCCTGTCACAACAGTGTTGCTAGCTAAAAGTGTTACCTGTAGCGGCAGGTGCTGTGGTATTCCCGTGCACCTGCTGTTCATAAACCGCTCGGATTATTTTTTTTTCTCCTCCCTTCTGAGCGAGTAACGTAAAGCTATGCTGGACTGCAAGCTAAGCTAAACCGCCAGTCAACGGTCGCTGTCAAGGTAACGGAAATAATCGTTTAAAAGCTAACGGATTTCCGAGCAGCTATGAAAGATACCGTTACCGCATCCAACGGTTGTTTTGACTTTCAGGAAAACTCGTGACGTCACCCAGAGAAACGGTAACCCCCTTTTTCATGGAAAGCCGCGCGCGCACACACACTTACACACACATACACACACATCCTACCGTCTCGCCTCGTCCTCCCGTTTTCGGTTTTAACGGTTTCAGCTTGGCGTCTGCTGGTTCTTCTCCACTGTGGAGCTCTCTCATCATCCCATTCCAACATCCCGTGTGTCTCTGCCGGCTAATAAGCCAACCATCGCGAGAATCAGCCGGTGTTAAGTCTGTTTAGAGCCAGACGAGAAGGGGCCTTAACTGATCCAGTAAAACAGTCGTGGGTCATTCAGTGAAGCTTTGTGGACGGTAGTGATGGGAGAAGTACTCGGTAACTTTACCTTGAAAGTAAAAGTAGTAGGAGTTTCAAAGTTAATAAAAATCCCCCAAACTAGAGACAAAACACAGGTGTTACTAATAACTTTAACAATGGCTCTATTCTATTCAAGTGTCCCCTAAGCTATTAGCTTACAGTGTGACAGTGAGCCAGCACAGTATCAGGACTCTGAAACCAAAGCAGCTGAATGGAATTCAACCATTATTGATTGCATAATTTACACCTGTGATTTTCCTACTGTGACATGTCAAAATGTCTTCCGTGAAAAAGGCCTATGATATCGTGAACATAATGAAAATTCATATTAATATCGATTTTCACCCTGTAAGGTGAAAAACCTTGTATCTCTGATTCATCTTGAACAAAGACAAATGCCAATTAAAGGGATGCTTTGGCTACTGTATGTAGCCAGATTAATGCCCACATCTTTCAAACTCCACACTCCCAGTTTGTCACTCAGGCTTTCTGTTAAAAATTAAATCTGAGATAACCCCTGATGACATAAAAGGGTTATTTTCTCAAGAAGACATTACAGTATAACTGTTCACACACTGCACTCCCCATGACTAGTAGGTAAACTGACCTCTAGTCTGATTTTTAACACAAAAAAAAACAATTAATATTCTGTCAGTGGAGGAGTTTATTAATTGGTTAATCAGATGGGATGCAGCACTCTGACAATAAAGTTTACAATTTTTTGTATTTTAACTGTATGTAAAGCAGTAAAGAAACTGCTAGGTATTATGTGTGGTAAACAAACTACAAGGATTCAGTGAGGGGTTTATGGTGCATAAAAATATTTTAATTATTATGAAATTCTTTTAGTTTGTTTATGTCTTTTTCCTTAGTTCCTCGTATAGTTGTTCACATATTTCGAAGTCTGTTGTTTACAGAAACATTGTGGTTTCTGAGCTGAACTGAACAGACAGTTAACTTTAGTGTCAGCAATCCCTACAGCCTCTTAACTTCAGCACAATATCTTAAATGCTGTTTACAGCTGGAAGGATCAGACAGCTGCCTGGCATGTGACTGAAATCTGTACTCAACAGCTGATCAGTCAAGTGTAAACTAAAATGTTCGTCATTTAAGGCTCTGATTGTTGATACAATGCATTTTTTGAATTCCTGTGCAGGTTGTTTCAAGCCAGCGGGGTCAGCTGCCCTATTATAGTGCTTTGAGAATGATATATTGCTGTAAATCCTAATTTGTTGACATTCTGGCGCAACGATACCCTCCCTCATCTGCTCTCTCTTCTTTTCTCCTCTCTCTCTCTGTCTGTCTCCCCAGATGGTGTGGCGTGTGGAGCTGGGCAGCAGTGGCAGAGGGTATAGGTATGGGGCCATGGCTGGGCACAGAGTGCAGACACAGGTGGACTTAGCGTGTCAGATAATATATGTGTGTACTGTTCTGGCCTCTCTTAACACACATACACATATTGCCATCAGCTGGCCTTTTGCTCACAGCCCTGTGTGCACAGGGGGAGTATGGAAAAACCAGCAGCCAGGGAAGGTGTGTGTGTGTGTGCGTGCGTGTGTGTGTGTGTGTGTGTGTGTGTGTGTGTGTGTGTGTGTGTGTGCGTGCGTGTATGTGTGTGTGTGTGTGTGCAGGGGAGGCAGTGGAGGTGGGGGTCACGGAGGTGGGGGTAAAGAGACAGCTTGAAAAGGAAAAAGGCAACACAGGGGAGCCCTTCTGTTGCCATTGCTGTGGCCAGACGTGTCCCAGTGACACACACACACACACACACACACACACACACACACACACACACACACACACACACACACCACTTAAAGTCAGTTGTCAACTTCAGCTGTTAGTCCTGTACTGTTACAAAAACATGACAGGAAAAATTACCAACATAATGTTTATATTATTAAAAAAATGATGGCCAAATTTGAAGCATACGCACAAGGATAACTCCAAGTGTTTCTTTTAGTTTAGAAATATTAGTTTAGAATGCTAACATTTGTTGATTAGCACTAAACACAAAGTACAGCTGAGGCAGATGGGGGTGTCATTAGTCCTGCAGGTATTTGTCATAAACAAAAGTATATTTGAATTTTGTTCTGATGGTGGCGCTAGATGGAAAATGAAGAGATCCCCAAAGTTTTTACAATTTAGTCTGAGAAGGATGAATGTCTGCACCAAATTTCAATAGCAATCCATCCAACAGTTGTTGAGACATTTCACTCAAAACCACCAATGTCAACCTCATGGTGGAGCTAGAGGAAAAAGCAGGGGATCAAGTCATTAGGACTGATCATCTGGACACCATGAATGTCTGTACAACATTTAATGGCAATCCATCCAGTAATTGATTGAACAGTCTGGATGACAGTGGTGGACAAATCAACCAACAGACAGACAGATATTGTCATCCCTAGAGCCATGCCGCTAGCATGGCTGAAAATTACTCCACTATAATAATAATCGCAGTCAGCATCTGTTACAGAATAAAGGTCCTTGCTGGACAAATGCTTACCAACACAGTGGCTTGCATCTATATTCTCCTGGGCCACTTTTCTTTGACAAGGCCACACTGCTGCTTGATAACTAGAGGTCCTGTCCTGTTCTCTCTTGCTCTGTCCTCTCTTAATGCCATCCTTTTAAAAGATTGTTATATTCTGTTTGGCTAAATGATTGATTGAGGTCTGTTGTGTCACATCCCCCTTTCATATGCTGGAAGTGGGACAAAGGTTTGTATTGATACCAGCAAGGCATGTTTGAATGTTTGCATGTTAATAATGATCTGTGGGGAAATTTAGCCACTGACTAAAAATTGTAAAATGTGATCAAAAATAAATAGGTAGGTTTTTTTCAAAGCATCTTCCAAAGCAAATGTTACAACTTATTTTAAAAAAGACAAATGCAGGAGATGTGAAGAGCTGTTTTTTCTCTGCATGAACGGTAATATTGTAATAATATCACATGACAGTAAAAGTTCATATTAATAGATAAAATAAAATGCAAGTGGGAATCAATATAGCATACAGATACATACATATTTCATAGTAATATAAATATAAAAATACTTAGGTTCATAGAGTTTCATTTCAGTGTATAGGCACTGATTATTCTCCACATGACCTCCATTTCAAAGGGACTTGGATAGACAGTGATCTTATAATCAGTGCACTAGTCTATTTTCTGGGTTCCCTTGAGGCATCATTATGCCCAATGTGTGCAGTGGAAGAGTGAGTCTGTCCAGTCAGTCAGATCAGCTGCAGAAGAACAACATTTTAAGGTGGGATCCTCTAGGTGTGTTTTGCTCATCAGTGCGTGATCTCACACACAAGTGCACCACATGGTGTATGTTTGTGAACTTCAAGCATGTTAGGTTTCCATGTGAGTATATACAGTATGTGTATATTTGTATGTGTAAGAGAGAGAGAGGGAGAAAAGCAGTACATAATAGATGATGTGAAATGTGTGGTAGGGTGTGTATAAGAATGGTATATATTAAGTAATAGTAAGAATGTGTGTGTACATTCAGGGGTTAAACAAAACAAGACTAAGAATCTACAGCCACACTAGCAGCTCTGTGAGGTTGTACTCACTAAGGTAAATGCTAATATAAACATGCTCACAATGACAATGCTAACACACTGATGTTTAGCAGGTATAATATTGACCATGTTCACCATCTTCGTTTAGCGTGTTAGCAAGCTAACATTTGCTAATCAGCAATAAACACAAAGTACAGCTAAGGCTGATGGGAATGTCATTTGTTTTGCAGGTGTTTAGTCATAAAGCAAAGTGAAAGTTTGGCCTGATGATGGCGGAAAATGAAAAGTTAAGTGTTTACCAAGTTATTGGAATTCACCACCCTGAGGGGGGATCAGTAGGATTTATTGTCTGGAAACCACCAATGTCTGTACAAAATATTTCACAGGCTAAATTAAAACTTTGACCTGCTGGTGGCACTACAGGAAAAGTTAGGGGATCACCAAAGTCATTAGAATTCGTTCTCTGGGGATCATGAATGTCTGGACAAAATTTCATGCCAACCCATTAAATAGTTGTTGAGATATTTCAGTCTGGACCAAAGTGGCGGACTGACAGGACTCACCACCTTACAGTGTAATGTGATCCAAATACTATGACACCACAAAGTACAGCCTTCATTTCATCCCCCATGTCATACTTTTTAATGATTTCTTTGCAGAAAAAAACAAATTATTTATCATTTTTTGGGACTTTTTGAAGATTATAAGCTCCAGAACTGCATTTATTTCAGGGCTGTTAAAACTAGATTGCATGATTTTGTCAGGTGTTCCTGTTATTTTGTCCTAGCTTCTGTATGGGTGTGTGCGGCCGGTAATCTGTCTTTTCCATCGGGACCCCCATTTAACGGTGGCCCCTGGGCCCGCTGTGCCATCAGTTCTCACCAAGCTGGACCCCTGACTCCCTGTGGGTGAGATGGTGCGCTGCCGTGTGAATCTCACACGCTCATGTACACACACACCCCTGACACACCGATGTGACACCAGAGCACAGGAGGTCTGTCCAGGTTGAACGGCAAACACACACACACACACACACACACACACACACACACAAAGCTAAACTTCCAGCTTTAGACTATAACAACATCCCTACCCCCATTCCCATGCCTCCTGTTTCTGCCCTCCTGCCACACACATCCCATCCCTTCACCTCCTGCAACACACCCAACCCCACTCCATCCCTCCACCCCCCTACCTTAACTCCAGTCCCAGCTCCCCAGCTCCCAAAGCCCAGGGAAGCAGCAGCCGTGCTGGCCTGCCCGGCACCCTGTACCTCTCAGCCCATCCCTGGTCTCTTTGAAGTGGCTTCAGGAGAGAGAGGTCAGCCTCGCCCCGGAGACCCGCATAGAGGTAGGGACAGCTGCGGTCAGACAGACCCTGTGCAGGGGATACGTACACACAAGAACAGGCACACACGCACATACACATATGCACACACACGAGACAGGACAGAGCAGCTGCAGCCACGGTGTTGGAGGTGTGCTGTGCAGCAGGACAGCTTGGGAGCCAGTATGGTCCAGCATGGCTCTGCTCTGCTCGGTTCTGGGTCACCTATTTTGCACTCAGGTGTAAAATGTAGTCTGCACAGTACCAGATGACCAGATAAAATGTATATGTATTTAAAGCAGCCTCCAGCCTATAAACTCATCTGTGGCATCACTTCATTGCCCGAAACATCACCATTTTTATGTTACAGTTTAACATTGTCCTGAAAATAATTTAAAATTCTTGCTCATATTTTGTTACTTGCATTCATCACTCAACATTTATAGATGATCTACTACTCTAACATCTCAGTTAGACTGATCCCAGTTTATAATGCTGTAAGTACAGGGGGTGGACGAAATAAAAGGAACGCCTAGTGCAATCCAATATAACTCCACAAACTACACCTTCACAAATTTCATATTCATATTTAATCTACACCTCTCTGACACAGTGTCAACAAACTGAACATTACAGCTACACTACATTTCAACAGTAGCTTCGAAAGGGTCTCATTTATTGCAGGGCTTTGTACTCGGTTGCACCACACTGTAAAGTGTTCATATGTTTGTTTGCTTGCCTGTTTATGTGCTTGTATCCATGCATATGTTCACATATTCACATATGCAGTGTGTGTGTGCACCTGTGTGTATGTGGATACCTTCTGCTCATGTGCAGACAGGTTGCACTCCCCCAAAAACACAGTGTCCCCCAACCCTCCATCACACACACACAAACCCCACCTTACACACGTGCCTCCACCCCCAGGTTAGAGCAGTCTGGTTTCTCAGGTTGCTCTGCAGTGTGCAGCTGCTTTGCCCTAAAACTGAGGGCTTAGGGCCAGAGGAGTGGAAACAGATTTTGATTAACTTTACAAGAGGAGCCATAATACTGCAATAACCTCTTCATTAAAGCGATAATCTGCAATCTGCAATCTACAATCAATGTTCACAACCAAAAACTCAAAATAACTGTATATTGCCAAAAGGCAGTGATAATAGACCAATGTTAGTACTTTTAAACAAAGATAAAAACACATGTTATTGATATAAGCTGTGAAACGCTTGTCTGTTTCACTGTGTTTGAGTCCCAAATAATCATTCAAAAAGTCTTTCAAAAACTGGCGTATTTGAAGCTTGCACTTCATTGTAAGCTCTGCCCCATGCAGCTTAATGTTACATACATCTGAAAGTGTCACATTTACATCTCTTGTCATCCCTTTTCTTGTCAAAAGAGTACCTTTCATCTTATCTTTGGAAGGCAAATCTAATATTTTTTCTCCGAGTTTTTGCTGTAAAACTGTAGAAACTGTTAGGTTGAATCACTATTGTATAGTATCTGCTGGCAATTACATAGAAGCAATACATTGGACATTTAATTTCATGAATCTCTGCTGTTACAGCATTGCATTTCATTCACACAGCATCTTACCCTGCCTACTTATACTCATTTAAAGCTCCTATTATACAGTTTTCAGTTCCTAATTATGAAAACACTGCATCCAATTGCTTCAGACTCTGAAACATGGAGGAAAACATTGTTAATCCTTTTCAAAAAAGAAAAAATCCCTCCAGTGAGTAATAAACAGCCTTTTATGACTGCAGAATTCTGCTAACATGTTGATGATAAAGAGTTCACAGTTCAGTGAAACATCTCAGCTAGAAAACATATACATCAAAATGATTTCTGACTTGCAATGATGGCCCGAGCAGATGTGTCATGTGCAACGTCTGCGTCTGCAAGTTGTGTTTCCAATATCTGTGATGGCATGTGACGGCGGGATTATTTATGAGTGAGGGTAAAAGCAATTATGTGATTGACCGCTGCTTAGCGGCAGCTGCTGCAGTAATGTAGGAGTCATTTTGCACCATGGTGATAAAGAGAGAGCTGAGCCACTAAGCAAAGGCTCTTGATTTACTACTCAGGTTTGTTCTGGTGCTTCCTAACGTCATAAGCTCTTGGCAGTGACTGTAAGAATGAGACTGCAGTTTGTAGGCTGAGGTTAAATTTGTTTACAGGGTGCCTGGACAAAGTGAGAGAAGGCAGTTGGGTGGTTTGTTCACTTTGTTATATTGTGTTATATTATCCGCTATGTGTTGTTGTCAGCTATGAATATTAGGTATGTAGGTCTTAGTGTTTGAAGACAGATGTTACCTACATGAGGCAGTGGGAGCAGCCAGAGACAAACATCTGCAGGATCTGGACTGTGTGACATGAACATGCATATGAATTCTCTGTCTCTGTTTCAAACACACACACACACACACACACACACTTCCTCTCTCACTGCTCCCTTCCAGCTGCATGCTGGAGTTCCACTGGGTGCCATCAGTGTAGATTCTGCTCAGTGGTAGAGTTAATGAAGCAGTGGGAGGATGACAGATAGAGAGGGAGGGGACAACTTTGATCTGTTTTTGTTCCAGAGGAGGGCTGCCATTGCTGAGGTGTGACCTTGACAAATGCTTAAAAATGGATTACAAATAATAATAACCTTTATTTATGCAGCACTTTTCAAAAAAAAGTTACAAAGTGCTTTGCATGGTTGAACCAGGATTAAAACATTTCAGGACTGCAATGAGGCAAATACAATCTTACAATTAGAAATAATTCAAAGGTAAAATGGCTTAAAATACCCAACAATAAAATAAGATAAAAACAATAATAAGTCTTGAGTCTGAGTCTTGAGCCGGGACTCAGGAACAGCCAGCAGAGCCCTGCCGGAAGATCTGAGGCTGCGCTCTGGCTCATAGGGGAACAGCAATTCAGCAATATACTGTAACTGGGAGCTAAACTGTGAAGTGCTTTAAAGGTAATCAGGCTAAAACAGGAGTGATATGATCCTAAACTATTATGATTACTTCCTCTTTTCATTGTATTGTGATTTTTAAGGCATGTGACTGCTGACAAGACAGGACAGGATAGGACAAATAGGGTAGGATAGGGCAGGGCCAGATGGGACAGGACGAGACAGGACAGGACAAAATTGGATAGGATGGGACAGGATAGGACAGGATGGGACATGACAGGACAGGATAGGACAAATAGGGTAGAATAGGACAGGGCAAGATGGGATTGGACAAGACAGGACAGGACAGTACAGGATGAAAAACAGCAGCTGAAACCCTATAACATCAGTACCAGCTCGACCTGTGACAGATGACAACTAAATGCCCCCACCACTCCAAACCATCCCGGTCTCCCACATCCTGACTGCATGTGCACAGCTGCATGTGTGCAAGAACCACTCCAGGCCACTAGGGAGAGCTGCATTAGTTATAGTTGTACTGAAGGCTCCAGCTGTTAGTCTATCTGTCTTTCTCTCTCTCCGTCTTTGCAGCTTATGAAGTAAACACATCTGGATGAGGCCAGTTCTGTGTGTTTTAGTTATTTATAGAACATCTGGAACAGCGCAGTGGACAGCGGCCTCTCAAGAGCGCAGCAGCTCACCAACTGGGGCTGAGGGTGGTTTTAGGAAATATTGTGCTATTTGTTGAATATTTCACGCAAGCCAGGATGATTGTCTCTGGGGGGGGGTATAGGAGGGATATGTGTTACTGTCTCTCCTGTGTTTGTGTGTGTGTTTCATTGTGTGTGTGTGTGAGTTTCAGAGGAAGTCAGGTTGTACACAGCACATCTGTCAACATCTAGGTGCACAGACTGTGTTTGGCTTTCCAACAACTGGGTGAGATCAACAGCATAAACACACACAGTTTGAGTACAGCCAGAGGATACAGCAGCAGTATATCCATATCCACCCACTTCCAAAGCCTCTGATGGCCCCCGAGGGCCCCCAGTTTCCAATCCTGCCACTTCCTATTTCTGGTCTGCGTCTCCTTTACTTCCTTTGTAAGACACATTTCTCCCTCTCTGTCTCCCTTGCTCTTTTGTCTTCACACACACACACACACACACTTGCTCACAGAGGCACATTAACACTTTATGTGTAAATGTGATTTTCCCCAGGCTACTCACTCCTCGGGGAGGCACAGGAGGAGTTGTCTTCTCCTTCTCAGAACAAACTGCTGTGTAACTTCTGTGTGCAGGAAGAGAGAGACAGATGTGAGAAAGATATCTGTCATGGGAGGAGATGTCTCTCAGTCATGTTTTTCTCTCAGCAATTTGCATTTCCCAAACGTGTCATATGCTGTGTTTGATAGAAAGTTGTTGTGCAGACTGACGTGGAGAAGCTACAACCAATTCACAGCTACTTGGTTACATGTTTTTTCTTTTCTTTTCTAATAACTCAAAAGAAAATACCTTATATCCTTATCATTGTTATCCCATTTAAACCAGCTCAGTCATATCAGTAACATCTGACGCCTATCAGTCATAAACATTTAACCCCTGTGAAATGATTTAGAAGTCAAATCTGTTTTTATCAGGCGTGTGAGAATGGAGTTTGTTGACAAAAGGTGTTTTCCAAAAAGGATTAAACTGATTTTGGGATATCACTGAAGCATAAATACTGACATATGACCGAGGTAATTCACGTGAGAAATAGATTATTCTGATGTCATCACAGGTTTAGGAGATAATATCCTTTCCAAAAACAAAACACCATCACCCCATGTCCAGTTGTTGTTTACTCGGTCAGTCTGATGGCTGGCTGGAGGTCCCACACAGGGGACCTCCACCCAGTGACAGCTCACCATATGGGGGGCAGCGAATGTTCTCTAAGCCCTGTGGAAGTCCACACACATGGATCTCACAAACAGAGCTAAAGCGCCCTGGCAGATGCCACCTCTGTGGTTACCATAGTACACACATACAAATGCGCACACACACGCACACACGTACAGCCAAATCTGCCCCAACATCACAGCTACACCCGTCCAGATGATCAAGCTAATTGTGTCCTACTGTTTGATGGTGAATGGACACGTTGTGTTTTTATTTCCAAAACTGCTCTCCTGTTTACGACAGGAATATTTTGGAGGGATGTTGGCTTTTGGTTGTTTGGAAAACAGTGGAGCTCACAGAAAGGACAGAGGGTGATCTCACCGTAACCTAATCATAAGTCACCAGAACAAATTCTGTGACGCCATTTTGTTTCATTTTGATGTCTGTCTGGTTACTTTATTATGGTATGCATGCAAACTTTGCTACTTTAGAAATTTCAAAGGCATACACTTACCTCAGTGTTGGTGGTAGATAATCTTACTGTGTGTGTTACAGTGAGAGTGTGTGCTCATATAAAGTGGTCTAACCTTAAAGCTGCACTAATCGATATTTTTATATTAAAAATGAATGAAATGACTATGTATACAGGAGAGTGTGAAAGGAGTCGCTTATAGTGACGAACCCACGGAGAATTAGGATCCCACTCTGCAGCTCCCCTCAGCTCTACAGAGCGTTTTAGCATCTTTCAGCTCATTGTTTTGGTTTTCTGGTCCACAACTTTATTGTTTTGATTCACTCTCACCGCTCTATTCAGCGACATTTTCAGCCGTGGCAGACGGCTGTTTTCAGCAAAAAGAGCTTTAAAAACCTGCTGTACACTACCTGCTCATGACCAAATGGCAGACAGACAAAACAGCTGAAAGGAGAGTGAATATTGGACTTACATTCATCCGGTGGCCAGAAACAATCGAATGATAATGTTGCTCCGTGTCTGCTGGATGTGTGAATAGGCAACTGCCAACATGTTTGTTATATCAGCTTCATAAGGTGATAATATGTTAATGTTGTGTTTACAGATTGTTGCCCCCAAGAGGTCAAATAAATCAATTAATGCAGGTTTAAAGGTCCATACTTGTGGTTTGATGTGTTTTAGCCCATTACTTACAAATTGCAAGAATGATTATGGTTTATTACAAGTTGGATCGTATTTTTGTAGTTTTGGCAATCATTTCTATCAGTTGTGATTTGTACTCACCAAAGTAATTGCCAGGTTTGGGAACATGACGACGTCTGCAAGAAACACAAGTGTTCAGATAATTGAACAGGTTGTAAATAAGCCAACAGTTTAACCAGATTATTTAAACCACTTTAGTAAGAGATAAAACCAAAAGTGAGCGCCCCTGAAATGTCTTTTATAATTCTTTATTGCACAGGAAAACTGTTCACATTACGCTAACGGTAAGTACAGTCGATCAAGTTGAATAGTTTTACTGTTTTCCTCTGGGACTTTGTTGCAAACCTGCATGATTGTCTGAGGGTTTGTGTTTCTTGTCTAGTCTGACTTCTTTTCAGCGATGTTGCTATGTTCCCAGAACTCAGCAATTAACTTGGTGATTACAGTGTTATTATTACCAAAATGAATGATGGCTAAAACTAAGAAAATAAGAATTATACTTTTAACATCTTGCAGAGGCTTGAAACTTACTTGACACAGGTAATTCATCAAAGTGGCATTTAGTCTGATCCATTTATTATAATTGTTGTGAGCTCTGTGAAGAGGCTTATAGTAACATTCACATCAAATGACATCTCTCTCTCTCTCATCTGTCTCTCTTTCCACACCTCTACCTCTTTCTCTTACTTCCCCTCTTTTATTCTTTCATGTCTCTCTTTCCTTCTTCTGATAAAAAAAAAAAAAACGGTTGCAATTTACTCCTCCTGAATAATGAGAGTATGGCTGCCTCCATTTAGCCTGAGGCTTACAGAACTAACATCTGGGCTGTTTGGCAGGCTGGCCACCATTGGCCTTGTTGGAAAGCCTCTTCAACGCTGCTCCAGATGCAGGCAAGGGAGGCCCAGCACACACAGATGGAGACACACATACACACCAGAGCTGGCACACACACACACACACATACAGTGCACACAACATTAGGAACATCCATACATGCACACTACACACATGGGAGAGGCTGCGCATCCATGCACACAATGCAAGCACAAATACAGATGTGGGAAGAGTTAAAGATACAGTAAGCTACACACAAACAAATACACACACAAATCCAATCTCGCACCCAGATGGAGACAGAGCGGCAGCTGATGTGGTGGGCAGAGCCGCCGCATTGTTGGCACAGGTAACATGTTCTCAACAGCTGGCGCAGGTTAGGCATTCCTGGGAATTGGAGCCACAAGGCAAATGTTCCCGCTGGCTCGGGGGCTGGCGATGTGGCAGGCAGGCTGGCAGGCTGGCACACCATTGCCCGTACACACACACACACACACACACACACACACACACTTTACGCAAAATGGATGAATCCAGTAGGAAAAAGACACATGAATACTGTCACAGACATGCAAAGGTACTGATTTGCATGGGTATGTTTATAGTGAGCATCCATTATACACATGTACAGCAACATGTTCATGAAGATGCTCATTTACAAACAAACACATACAAAGAATGTGATGTGGTCTCAAGAAAGAGGCAACTTTTTGCATCATCCCCTGCATAGTTTCCGTCATCCACTTGCTTTCTTCTGAGTTCATGTTTGTATGTGTGTGTGTGTGTGTGTATCTGCACGTTTTGTTTTGGTCTCCCTCCTCTGTGTGGAAGTGTATTAGCCTTTTCACTGCCTGGGGGCTCATTTCCTGCCGCAGCTGTTGGCTAGTTCCTCTGACATCTGGACTGAAGAGAGACAGACAGACAGGCAGGCAGGCAGGCAGGCAGGCAGACAGACAGAACAGAGGCTACAGTGGCGCTTTTCATTTCAACATGATCTCTGAGATCTTACAATAAAGATTTGAGGAGATCACACTGCTGTTTGTGCAGCCTTGGCCTGGACTCGGCTGTTATGCATCTGCTGTGGCTGTATTTATTTAAAGCTCTGTCAGTGTCAGTGTTTCCCACTCTCCCTCTCACTCTCTCACTGTTTGCATATGTATTCTGCCTGGACAGATCTAGCAGCTGCAAAAGCCTGACCATATCCATATCTGGCCTTTGGAAATCTGATTTTTGATATCAGCAAATCATGAACTAAAAACTAATTTCAAAGCATGTTGTGTGTATTTTCAAAAATACAAATAAACTTTAAAATTTTATTTTTTTTGCTTAGTTTCTGAACAGAGGATGCCGTGACAATACGTCATCACAAAACAGCAGCAGCTTGCCTCCATAATCATTAAGGAACTACTCATATGCAGGAGCTGTGTAGCATTTCAGTCTGTAGGTAGTTTCAGCTCCCATAAAGCCAGACATGTTTCACTGGTTGCTATGGCAGCTTTTGTGGCATTCAGATACCTACAGAGAACAGATGTTATTTTCCTTGGCTGTTTATCATGATTACTATGTTTACTGCAAAATGTTACTTATAATACCCATGCTGAAGTGAAATACCCCCCAGAACACTGTGCTTTACTAAAGCTGTTACATCATAATCACATTGTTGCTGTAATGAACGATGGCAGATATGGGTCCTTTGTCATATTCTTGCTTATCAACCTTGGTCACACATCTGTTATACCTTTTATTTTGCCTTGGCCTTACCCTCTTGATCTCCTTCTCGACCTTCCTGATTGGCTCCTCTCTCGCGCTGCTGTAATTATGAGTCCCCATCTCTTTATTTTCTGCTTAGACCATCTACTGTTGTATAAGGCTAACAGTGTGCTCCACAAATTGACTTGAAGTCTGTTATCTGGTTATTACAACCAAGCTTCTTTTTATTTCCTGTTTTACACAATGTCAAGCATTTCACCTTACCTTTGATGACCCTGTCAGTTGTCCCTTGGTCTGTCTGTTCTGTTTTTGTAAAAAAAAAAACACCCAAAACAATAAAAAATAAAGTTAAAAAATAGTACAGTATTGTAACAATGGATTGTGGTGTGGCGATCAAAGCCAAATGTGCTGCTTCTTTATGGTCTCAAATGCCTGCTTGTGTGCACACAACAAATCTGATTTTGTTTGGAGTATACTCTGAAGATAATACATAAAAATGAATTTGGAAGGGAAAAGCCCCTAAATGTCCAGCAGGGGTGTTTGTCTGTGGCAGGACGGCTGGCCAGATGTAGTCCCCCCACTCACTCCAGCCTACCCCCCGCCACACACACACACACACACACACACACACACACACACACACACACACACACACACTCCCTCTCTCAACTCAGCAAGGGGACGGCCGGCTGGCTGTTGGCTTGGAGGCGCCATTAACCAATTTAGCTTCCAGATGTCCATCATAGAGCCATAGCCAAAGCTGCACAGCTCTCTGTGAGCTTCACACGCACGGGTGCGAACAGCTCACACACACACACACACACACACACACACACACACACACACACACACACACACACACACACACACACACACACACACTGCTAAGCTGTGATGTGCTGATGCTGAGACACAAACAGATACATATAGAATGACAGAGACGTCAGATGTACAAGACGCTTTCACTTTAACACATCACACACACAGCAGAGCCCACTGCACTAGTGCTGCTCTCCTTGTGTGTGTGTGTGTGTGTGTGTGTGTGTGGGTGATATTTGATTGACAAGCACAGATTCTGATAAAACTGAGACTTTTTGATAATTTCTAAAATGATCCTCCACCATCTGGAGAAAAGCAAGTTAAATACACAGTTGTTTCTCCTGATGTCTAGTCCCCCTGAGACATGAACACACACACATACATCAGAAAGTGTGCTCTCATACGCACATGCATGTCTTGAAAGGCCCACATGCACACAGACACACATGCACACACATGTAGAGTCGAGCATGCAGTTACACAAACACATATTCACTTTCCTCAAATGGACAGATGCTGCACCTCTAGAGGCACAGAGACCCAGCAGCTGTTCCCCAGCCAGTCAGATGGGCTACCATTGGTAGTTCATGAATATTTTACACTCAGTCAAAATGGCTGCTTTCCAGACTCCAACAACAGCAGCCACACTGGACCAGATGATCAGATCATTAAACTATATGGACAGACTTCCTCCCACCGTCAGCTGAAAAAACAATTGCTTGAATGTTTCTTTGAGGTTCTGACACAGACAAAAAGTGTTTGTGTTTGTGTTGGTTTTGTGTTGTGGGAGTTGTGGAGTGTCTGATAGCTTAGGGGAATTTGGGTTTGTAGTTTGAGTTTAAGTGTAGTGTATAATATATTCCTTTTTTAAGCCAACATTTTGCTCTCTTTGAATCACCCTCTATGTTAAGCAGTTGTATGAAATATTCTAAATCTACAACAGAGAAAACTCCAGTCTAATGTCGTTTTTTCGACATTTGACTCATAAAATCAAACTTTGTAAAATGTGAAACTACAAATCTTGGGGAGCCATAAAAGTACTTTCAAAAAGAGTCAGAAAAACCCTGCCTTCCATGTGTGTATTTTTCTGCTGTTCCTTTGAGGAAACCAAAATGATCAAGACTTGTCCTAATACAGGCCTGCTTGTTGCAGCGTCTTATCACAACCTAAACATCTCCACACTGTTACTGTACTCAAACTAAATATATGAGCTTGAGAGTAGAGGATGTGCAGACAACATGTATGTATGATTCTTGTTGTTTCGCCTATAACAGACTGAGTATCTTCCAAGCTCTACCACTCCTTCTCTTCCTCACATGGGGCAGCTTGGTCCAGGGGTATTCAGGGTGTTTGGATCTATAATGGGTTTGGATGTGCTGCTCACCTCGGCAAGAACAAAAGGAGGATCAGGATGTCTGGGATGCAGAGAGGAAAGAGGCCAGCCAATTGTACTAATAGACATTGCTTCCATCTCTCTGTTTCTGTCTCTGCCTTGGAGGATGGATTGATCTCATTGGCCCCGGGGCTGAGATTCAAACATCTGTCTGCTCCCCCCCCTCCCTTCTCTTCCCCTTCCTCTGTCAGCCAGCCAGTGTCTCCCAGAATGTCTCCCCTCTTGCTTGCCTCTATTACGAGCATGACGAGGGAAGCTGTGGGACACACTGTGGAGGACCGCTGGCGGCCGCAGGACTGGGAGGCTCTTGGATGGATGGATAGATGGACAGGATGTGCACCAAGAGGTGTCAGTGTCCCTCAAACTTCCAGGACAGTACAGGTGATTTGGCCAACCCCAAACTGGAGAATCACCTTCCTTAAAAAAGAAAATCTGGATTATAGAATTTACTTCTTCTCATTTCAGAGTCTTGTATCAAATGTGTTCAAATCAGTCAAAGGAACTAAGACAGTGCTCTTGGATGCTGCGTTCTCTGTTGCCACCGCGAGCTGCTTTTTGTGGGTTTATTTTATTATTTCGGCCCCCTGCTGCTTTGAAGCCGAGCTAAACAGTTTACAATGCGTGCAAATGAGCTTAAACATCTTGATCCCCAAATTTACCAGTAAATTAAAGGTCTGATTGACAGCAAGCTGGCGACAGCTGGAACAATATGTCTGTAAAAGAAATATGACAGAAAATAAAAAAGCAAAGAAGTGCTGAAGAGAAAGTTTTTTTTTTTTAGACATAATGAAATAAAAGGGTTTTACATTAAGCATACCATTTGTAAATGAGACTGCTGTGTATTTAAAATATTTCATTAAATGTATTTTCAATAAAGAAATCCCCCATAAAGCATTCTGGGACACCATTTATGCTGCATTTTAGTGGGAAAAATACAGATCATCATCAGAATCCCTTTTCAGAGTTGCTTTCAAACAGCTGTCTCTGTTGAACACCTTTGAATATAAAAACCCATTGATAAGCAAAATATAATTAATGCTGGCAAAGGAAAGGCAGAAGCTGTGAAGCATACAGTCGTAACGTCTCAGGGATGGCCAGAGGTTTTCTTTGAATCGCTTCTTCTGCCAGATTCATAAAATGCTGTTTCTTTGCTTCAGACAAAAAAAAATAAACCCGCACTCAGAGCTATCTGCTTCAGGTGGACTCAAATAAAAAGCTGAATATTAGTATCATACACTTTCGCGTAAAATAGGCACCACAAATATAGTGAAAAGACACGGAAAATGAGCTGATTGTGGCACAAAAGGCAGCACTGTTACACGTGTAAATCAGGTAAGTTCAAACAAATAATCTGAAGAAGAAAAAAACTCTACTGTACTTTAATACACATCATTTTCCTTCTTTCTTTTTCAGATTCTGAATATTTCTCACTTTATTTAAGCGCTCAGTAATTAGTTGTTTTATTCTGTGCCATGTACATCACTACTTTTTAATGTTTTCATTGTATATATTATTTACATTCCTCTATGTAAATGCTTTGGCAACATGTATCTTGTGATCAAACTGTCACGCCAACAAAGCTTCATTGAACTGAACTGAACTGAACAGAGAGAGCGAATTAGAGTGTAAAACATGGGATCTACAGCGACCTCCAGAGGTGGAAAGTAGAAAATCAGCTAAATACACTGCTGTATTTACACCAGAACAACACACACACAAGTAAATAAGTTGAGCTCTATGTAACTTTCTTAAATATGTACTGTTTAATTCATATTTAAAGGAAACAAACAACTGATACAACAATTGTCATCATTGTGACAATGTCTGAAGATTTGAGGAAGGTCTGACTGATTCCCTCTAAATATATCAGACTATTTGTGGATTTAATTTCCTCTCAGTTTTAGGAAAACAGAAGTAAACCGAACCAAAAACTTGTTGTCTTTTGGGGTGCTTTGGATATTGGTCTTTTTTTTTTTTTGGCTCACACGCACACACACACACACACACACACTAGGCTGTATTCTGGCATCTGTCAGTGGCAAAACAATATGTGGATCAGAGAGGGGAACACAAGAGCGCTGAAAGAAGTTTGGAAAATTGCACAGGAATCTCTTGAGGCATTTACACACACACATAACAGATTCCAATGCATTCAAAGCTATCTGAAGTGTATCTTTCTCCTTACAGTGTCCTATACATAGGAGCTCCAAAAGACAAGTGAGGTGAGTCTCACATCGTCCTGCACACTTAGAGAAAATTATTTTTTTTTAAAACAGGAGCCTAATATTCAGTGAAATCTGCAGTTACCCTCAAAATGGTTGGACTACTTTACATTTATTGCTCAAATTAGCTAATAGTTTTGAAAGTCTTTCCTTAAATCCAATTTTCTGTACAGGCCTCATGTTGAACTGCTCCTGCCTGTGGGGCCTAATTGTATTTTCGTGCATGAACAAGGGGCTCATTGTAATGTGCTGGTAACGTGGATCCCCAAATTGATAGACACATAACAAGGTCATCATTCATTTGCATTTTAACAATTCCTTCAGCTATGACACCGGATTGTGTGAATTCATTACCATACAGGGCCTGCAGTTCATCCAGCCATCTATTAGTAACGCCAATTAGTTTACTGGGACAGGTTGAGGGGATGCAAATAGGCCCGCAGACTCACTCAGGCAACCAGAGCTGCCCAAACTTTTTCATGTCAAGGCTCCCATGACAGACGTTAGATTGAGGTTTTTGTCCCACTGACCCGCGTCTGAGGGAAGGTTTTTAAAATTTGTTAGATTTTACAGCAGCAGAGTGAAACCTCTGATCAGCAGTCATTTTAAAGTGTAATAAGTGATTTATCATGTCTATTTATGAGTCCTTCCCCTACAAATGATCAGATTTATTTCTGATTTAAGCTTGTGATAACACAATTAACTTGTTGTTCATTGTGTTTCTGTGACCCCTGTAATTTAGGACTCTGGTTTGAGCACTTGAGCATCCCTTTCTTAAAAATTGTGCCTTTTTTTCTGGACAGGGAGAAACACTGCTGCTGATGTTGCTCTGTGTCCTACATTTGCTGCTCTCTTCTCTTGGATGTCGCGTGGGAAACTTGCAACCCAAATGTCTCCAGCTCTGCAGCACTTCACACTGCAGAAGACATTCTTCATAAAATAGGTATAAAACATCAGGCAGATATATGAGGAAAATACAATCTCACATAAGGCTGCAGATAAACAGCAGGGTCCCATGGTGAAGGCCACTGCAGTGATAAACAAAATGATCAGATTGTTTTAATACTCAGCTGTCAGTGGAGGAACAGACCAGTCCAGTGTGAGTACATGCAACAACCTGTTTTTGTAAATCGCAACTTACAGGCATTGCCACACAAAGCCTCTGCAAGGCACAGCAAGTCTTAGGTTATATTCATCAGAGGCCTAAATGCCCTTCTTTGTATACAAGACGGCTGCTCAGTCTATATTACTCATTTAAAGAAAACTGTCATATCACTTTACTTATGACTCCTTTCATTCTTTTTTTGTTCCAGTGACTCATTTTGAGGACTTAAAAATTTGTTTATGCTGGCAAATCGCCTTTAATGTGGAGGAATTCAAATGAACAGATCTGCCCGTATTTTCACAAAACAAACCTGTTTCATCCACAGCCTTTGTCACTGAGGGTTTGTCCTTTCCACTCATAGAGCTCAGACTGACAATCTGACAGCACAAACTGAAAGCGACCATGCATGTAAACTGTAATCAGTGCTGAAAGTGTTGGACAGAAACTATCATGACATATAATGAAACAAAAGGAGGTTATCTACAGTATTCTAATGCAACTGTCAAGTCAATTACCTCTCTTTTTTGGGTGGTCATAGATGGTGGCTGTATTAGGCAAACTAACAGCATACTGGAGGGCTGTGTCAAACAATTATTTCATCATCGATGAATTCATAATTTCCAATTAATTAATTAAGCGTTTAGTTAATAAAATGTCAAAAAAAAGGTAAACATTTAAAAAAGGTAAAAGTTTAGCTCTTTAAATTGCTTGTTTTGTCGAGCCAAGAGTCCAAATCCATAAGATGTTCAGTTTAAAATGAAATTAATAAGAGAAAAGCAACAAATCACATTCAAGAAGTTGGAATGGTTGACATTTTCGCTTGATAATCTAATTAAACGAGTAATCGATTATCAAAAAAAACAAATTCTTTCAGTGATGCATTTGGTTGACTATAAAAGGCCTATTATTACTTATTTCCTTATAGCATCTGGGCCTGCGTAACCAAATCAGGGTTACTATTTCTGTTTTAAAGGATTAGTCTGGTGATATTCTATATTTGTGTTACTGTCAACAAGAAAAGAGCAAAACCAACAATGAATTATTCCTACTAACAAGTATCTTATTCCTCTGAGCCACACCGTTGCACTGGGTGACACGTTTCTTCATTATGATGAACATGGGCACTGTAGTTTATTTTGACTCAATCCCAAATACACCGTCCTGCTGCTGTAAATACTCACAAGTGCACCAAATCTGCAGCTGAAAATAGTTCCCAACAAATACATTATGTACTTCTGTTTTTTGCTTAAAACTACAGTGCCCAGCTGTTTCAGGAAACTATGTGACCTTTTTAAAAAGAATCAAAGTATACATTCATGACACTTAAAAAAAAAAAAAGATTTACCTCTTTGGTAGGAACCAATGGACCCCTCTGAGCAGTAGGGAAATACTGAGAGAGACGGACTAACACATTGAGATTTGTTTGGGGTTTTGTTTGTTTTTTTTGACCATTTTTAAAAATGTATTTTAATTTCCACAAGGTTTGCAGGTGTGCATCAACAAGTAACCATTGAAAATAACATAACATACAGCCATACCATTATGACTAAGACGGTAAAAGCAACAGAAAGCATACACCTGCAACTTTGATCGCTCCTTAACCCTGACCTACCCGTTCCCCATGGGTCTTTCTCTAAATTCCACTACACAGGCAGGATATTTCACATTGTGACTTGTTGACAATAACAACAACAACAAAAATAGAATATGGCCAGCCTTTTCCTTTACCTTACATTTTTTACCTCTGGAAGCAGTGCACCTGTTTATGCCAGTGATTAAGACCATAGAAATAGTCCAACCAAAATCTGTTATTATTTCAACAATGAATGTTAAGTATTAACCAGGCTGCTCCTGTCAAGGTGGTGCACCTGCTCACACCAGCTCCGCCCCCCCCCCCCACCCCACCCCCACCCCACCCCCACCCCCACCCCCTGCTCCGGCTTGACTACAGTACCCAAGCGGCACTGCGCCGCTCTCCACTCTCTCGCTCTCCGCTGCGCCAGTCCGCCTCACCGACTCGCAGAACCAGTTGGTTTGGCCCAGCTTCTTCTTTCCTGCCTTCTCGCTCTGTGTGTGTGTGTGTGTGTATGTGTGTGTGTGTGTGCTGCTGCTGCTGTTGTTGTTGCCTGGTGTCAACCTACGCCGACGAGAGAAGAAGACATATCCCTCCCTCTCTTCTGTTAGAGGGCCTCTTCCAATTTGCCTTCACTTTCCTGCTCGCCGGCACCATTGGCTTCCGTGCCTTGCCAGTCAACTCGCCTCCTTTCCCCAGCCCGAGTTGAGCAGCAACAGCTCGGAAACATCTGGCCGCCGCAGAGTGCTAGACTCCCCGTCCCTCCGCCTGTTCGCCTCGGCAGCCTGTTATGGAAATTAGTCCAAAGTCAATCTAGTTTTGTCTCCTGAAGGAAAAAAAAGAGGGATTTGACGGAGGAAGCGGGGAAGACGTTGGACCGTGTTGTCTGTAAGTGCTGCCTCTAATACCGGAGTCCGATTAAAGGAGGCTCAGGAGAGGGAGAGAGGGTGGGTTACGGAGGGGAAAAAGTAGCTAAACCTTCCTTAGCATGACTGTGTTGTCTCCGCGTACTAATAGTTGCTATGTTAGCTTTCCCTCCGCGGTGTTTTAGCAGCTGTTGTCATAGCACCGGGGCCTTCCGAACAACTGTAAATAGCTTAATATTGTAGCTTCTTCGCCTTACTTTTGTTAGCCATGATCGGGCTATAGCTAGCTGCGTGGGTCAGTGTCTGTGTGTGTGGCTCTCTCTCTCTCTCTCTTTCTGTGTTTGTTATGTCTTCTGCTAAGAAATTAATTATTATCTTCTTGTGTTGTTAGTTTGTTCGGCGGCAGGTCTCACAGCCTACTAACATTACTTGGACTTTTATGCTAATCTCCTCGCCGGACGAAGCTTACGAAACAGTCGTTGTCGTGGTTGACAATTTTAGGCTGCTTTAAAATGAAGTTAAGGGATATATGTGTCTAATTTAGAACAAAGTTATTGATCATATTGTTGACTTCTGTGAGTCCGAGTGTTGAATACAGCGCTGTCACGATATTAAAATGTGTCAAAGTGAAATTGAAATTGAAATAGTGCATCAGTGTGGTACAGCGAGCAGCCCCACACGACTTTCTAACACTGTAATTAAAGATGCTAACTGAAACTCCAGTGGTGAAGTTAATTAAAGTTGGATAAATTAATGTTTCCGACTTTGAAAGCAGGGCTGAATTTTTTACCCAAGCGTATTAAAGATTGTAGAAGTTGGAGTCGACCAAATTATACATTTAGTTAACCTATTTTAAGTCATTTTTTGACTCAACTTTAAGGAAAAGTTTACTTATATTATCCAGAAATGTTTCTAATTAACTTATAAATGCTGAACACGCTCACATGTTGCTCATCACAACGCAAGAAAAATAACTTTAATATTCTTATAATTTACCTCGACATTTACGTGTGTGTGATAAAAGCCTAATAAGTTTACACTAGTTTTTTGTGCACGTATTTGTTTTTTGTTTTTATCTTGTAACATCATCATCATAAGAAACAATATTTTAATACCATGTATGCTTTATTAGTCTTTTAAACTTTATTATTATAGGTTTGTTTTGTGAGATTCAGACACAAAAAAATAATTGAAAATGAAAGTAGTTTTGATCCTTTACTCGCATATATTAAATAGCTAGAAATTCACGCGCCCCAAACATGCACACTTCCGCTAAAACGAAAGTGGAATAAGGCTGTTGTAATAAGTTTCTCCCCGGCTTATTAAAGGCTTGTATACCTTTTGTTTAGGATTTGCAGTCATTAGTTTCTTTCTTTATGACTTGTTCCCATTGTTTCCTCATTTCATTTTTGTTCCTGTCAGTTGTCCGAAGGGTCCGGGCAGGGGGCGATGGGTGGATGGATAGATGGATGAATGAGTGAGTGAGTGAATGAATGAATACGAGACAAGGCAGCGGCGCTGAACCATAAAGAAGTGGAAAACAATATCAGCTGCATGCGTCTGTCAGTTGCAAATGTGCTGTGTTGGCCTTTGTTTATGGTTACTGGAAGGAGACAGACACACAGAGAGAGAAAACGATTTCACAGCACCAGAAAATGGTTAGAATAAAGTTTTTACTCAGAACTTCTGTATATATTCTGTAAACTTTCCCTTGATAGTTTTGGTTGCAGTGGGCGGTTGTGGTTGCATGATTTGGTGTGTAAACTCTTTTCTTTTTTCCAAAAGCCATTTCAGCATCCGCCTGCAATGTATTTTTTTTTTCCCAGAGAGAGAGAGAGAGAGAGAAAAAGGGGGAGAAAGAGAGACGGAGAGACAAAGTTGCGTGGTGTTGGTGTTGGTAGAATGAAAGAGGAGTCTGGTGGCAGGAGTGTAGAGGAGGCAGCATATGGCTGTAGAAAGAGCACAGCTGGAGGTAGCATCTCCATCTGAGGATGATGTCAGAGCAGCTGACAGGCTGCCATCCACCCCACCTCCTCCTCCTCCATCCCTCCACCGCCTCCACCCCTCCCCAGTCCTTTATTGTGAGTCTCAGCGGCAGCCTGGGAGAGTTAGTGCTGTGTGTGTGTATGTGTGTGTGTGTGCGCGCACGCTGCGCATGTGTGTGTGTGTGTTTGTGGCTGCCGATCAGCGCCAGTTAGGAGGAGGAGGAGGAGGAGGAGGAGGAGGAGGGAGGTGGTATCTCGTTCCCCCTCCAACATCTCCTCCACTTTGCATCTGTCCCTCGCAGTTTGAACAGCGTGTTTTTTTTTTTTTTGCCTGCCTCCCTCTTCTTCTTCTTCTTCTTCTTCTTCTCTCCTCTTCTACCCACTCATTGATTCAAAGAGAGCGAGTGAGGAAGAGAAAGAGAGAGAGAGAGAGAGAGAGAGAGATACACAGCCATTCCCAGCCAGAGAGCCCAGCTATTCTGCTACAGTGGAGTTAATCAAGTTGATGCATACTGCTGCAGGTATTGTTTTGTGTGTGCATGTGTGTGTGTGTGAGGCAGAGTGAATAGAGTAGGAGAGTCTGGGGTAGTGGAGTAGTTATTTTGTTTTTGTTGTGGGGATCTCCGGTGTGTCAAACCAGTGTGAGCGCTGTGTGAAACTGCTGGTGAGTGCTTCAGTAGTAAACTCGTGTTGGTGCTGCCTGTCTGAGGGGTAATTGCAGTCCGGGAACACTCTGCTGGGTTTTTAGTTTGTTGTCTAGAGATTTAAAACTCGGCTATTGTTTCCCGTTTGTGTTGTCAGGCATTTTGTTCAGACACTCATTAATTTAAAGCAAAGTTACAACTGAGAAAACAGTTTTATTAAATAGTGCTTAGTTCTTGTTTTTTTCATTCATTATAATACAAGTGAAATCATTATTAAAAGTAATGTTGTTTTTTTGTCTAACATCTTAATAAAAAAAAGAGTAATTTTTTTTAATTAGTTCAATTTGAGCGAATAGAAATTAGCTCATTTTTTAGTTAATTAACTGAAAAAAGTCAAACTTTAAGCAAAAAATAAATAAAATCAAATGAGCAGTTATGTAATCTTTATCATCTAATTTGTTTTTTTTTTCTTTCAGTTAAATTTAACTCGCTGTAAAATTACTTGAAAGCATGTGCGGTTTTCCCCTCCTGTCGCTGGAGTGGAGGAGACTAATTTAGAAGTTGCAGATTTGAGCTGCCTGAATTGGCTAGACAGCTGTAATCGCACTCCCTCCTAGTCTTAATCTCTTTATCTGGCTAGCAGCTGCCATATGGCCCCCGTCAGCTGGATCAGATGTGGGTAAGCCTCTCTCCCTGGCTGTCCCAGCCTCTCTCTCACCCTCTCCCTCCCTGCCCCTCTGTGTCTCTCTCTCAGACCCCTGCCTGAGCTGGCTGGCCGGGCCGGGTGGGCCAGGTGACGGGGCTGCTGCCCTCCTGAGCCTCCGCCGACGGCTCCCTCCCCACCGCCGCCACGCCGTCTTTATTTTTAGCCATCTTTAAGGATTAGGATTGATGCTGTGACGAGCAGGGCACTTACAGTGATTGTACTGTAAATCTTCTCTTCTGGGTGGTGGGCGGAGGGTGGTGGGGGGTTTTGAGGAAGAGGGCAGTTTCTACTATGGGGCGGATGTGCAGAGTTTTTTTCTTGTAAGATTCAGCTGGGAAGGAGTGTGTGAGTGACGGACTGTGTGTGTGTGTGTGTGTGTGTGTGTGTGTGTGTGTGGAAGGAGGAGGTGGCAGAGGGGTTTGGCTGGACAGAGGGGGGGATGGGGATGGGGAGGTGGGAGGTGGTACACCCTTGTCCCCGTAAGCCCCCTCATTAAAAGCAGTCTGAACGAGCCGGAGGGCGAGCACACACACATATACACAACACGCAGACACACACACACACACACACACTGACACACACACACACACACACACACACACACTGACACTCTTGGTTTAGCTTCATTCAAATGAGGTGATTTAACTGCTTTGGTTAACACAGTGCAGAGCGGGACCGATGTATTTTCTCAGGCAGGACAAATCGACTTGGTTAACAGGTGGGACTTAATGATTTTACAGATTTCACTCCCATTATCGCCTTCTTTTTGCCTAATTAGTTGTTAATTTATTTTACCAACTCGATAAATTCTACAGACTCTTTTTTTAAGGACACCTCAAGAACACTGCTGCAAGTTTTCTGTCTTTTTTCCCTCCCTCGTCGTCTAATCTTACACCTAAAGCCGGTGCTTGCAGGTTAAACGAGGGACAAGCTGTTTTGTTTTCGACAGTGCTATTTCAATTGGCCAGTTTTCCTGCTCGACTTAGCCTGTGGAGGTGGTTGTTAGGTAGGCTGGTACTAAGTGTGTGTGTGTGTGTTGTACGTGAGGACAGTGTGTGCAGCTGAAAGCCAGTTACCTAAAAGGGCTGTGCCAGGCCAGGCCAAAGTGGGTTAATAAAAATAACCAGCGTAGGAGCAGCGACAATCCAGGAGTGCAGGCAGAGGAGTTAGAGAGATACAGAGAGAGAGAGCGGAGAGACAGAGTAGAAGAATCTGTCGCTGCTGGTTTACCTGAGATTAAGTCTTTCTCTGGGTAAAAACGGAATCAGTGATTATTCTTTAATTACTTAAATCTTTAATTACTATTATCCTTTTTTAATTGTAATTATCAGTTTTTCTTCTTTTCCACTTTTCTCTTTATTTATTTTAGATAAAGTAAATAATTGTTGGAACAAAATGAACATTTGGCTTCGTTATACAAAGGAGTGTGTGCACGACTTTACAGCCACCTGCACGGTGTTTTTGAATTTGAGCAGAAATATTTCTGTTGATGTTGTGATTGTGAGTAAAGTATACCTAGTATACATTAAAAATATAAGCAGATTTTAAATATATATGGTATCTTTGCTGCATGTTGTGTTGTGTTTTTTTTTTTTTTGTTGTCTTATTTTAACATACTTTTAATGTGTTTGAAAGTGTCCCTTTTTTTACTTCTCCGTCTTCCTGTTTTTACTGACCTACCCTCTCCTGATGTGTTTCTTTTCGCTTGCTCGTCGTCTTCTCTGTGATTTGTTTTCAGCATCTCAAACCATATGTGGTTTTGCCATTTGCCTCTTCTCTCTTGCGTTTCTCTGTTTGTCTGTCTGTTGTTTTAATTGGCCTCGTTTAAGACAATTTCGTTTGCAGAAATTGCATTGTTAACACAAAAGCCTACGTGATGATAAAAACAATGTCATAATCTCTATACTTGACATGAATTTTATCTCAGACACATATTTCATTTTAAAGATTAAATGAAGTTTGTTGTCTTGCCTCTTATAATCTTTCTGTTTGTGTCATCTTTAAATTGAAATTGTCCTTTGTAGGTTTTGCTTTTCATTTACATTTCTCGGTTCCTTTTTTTCTTGTGTATATACCTTCACATTTTATACATAATGCAACACTTCTTTAAAAACCCAAATTAGGTACCAGTTTATTGTCTGACATCACGGATACTGAGACTTTTATCAGATGTATCTAACTTTGACTCTCCCTCTGTGTCTCTGTGTGGCTGCAGGTTATGAGGACGGCAGGATGGAGTTCCCAGACCACAGCAGACATTTACTCCAGTGTCTGAGCGAGCAGCGGCACCAGGGCTTCCTGTGTGACTCCACGGTGCTGGTGGGCGATGCCCAGTTCCGGGCCCACCGTGCTGTGTTGGCCTCCTGCAGCATGTACTTTCACCTCTTCTACAAGGACCAGCTGGACAAGAGAGACGTGGTGCACCTCAACAGCGACATTGTCACAGCCCCGGCCTTTTCCCTGCTCCTGGAGTTCATGTATGAGGGCAAGCTGCAGTTCCAGGACCTTCCCGTAGAGGATGTGCTGGCAGCAGCCAGCTACTTGCACATGTATGACATTGTCAAGGTGTGTAAGAAACGTTTGAAGCAGAAGGCCACGGCGGAGGCAGACAGCACGCGCAGAGAGGAAGATGGAGGGTCCAGCTGCTCTGATAAGGCTGACAGTCTATCAGATGGTTCTACAGACCGGCCTGCTACAGCCGACCTGCTGCACAGTGATGAAGAGGAGGAGGGGAAGGCAGAGGGAGGACCGCTGTGGCTGAGGCTGCCGTCTGGAGACAGACCAGGGACACCAGCCATGGCTACAACCAGCCCAGAGCGTGGCGAGGTGGAGATGCAAGGTGGGGAAGGGCGAGGGGAGGGAGGGAAACTGCTCTCCCCGGCCGGCAGCCCCACCAGCTCCACTGGATCCCTCTCACAGAGGTCTCACCGCTCTGTGAGCTCTCGTGGAGGGCGCAGGGGCAGGAGGGTGTCAAATGATGTGGCTGACTGCGTCCTGGACCTGTCAGTCAAACCGATTGCTGGTAGCAACCACAGTAACCACCACCAGTCCTATTTCAGTGGGGCAGCCACACCAGACAGCCTCCAAAGCCCATTGGCTGTGAGGGTGAAAGTGGAGAGGGGCGTGGCTTCAGATGAGGAAGAGGAACTGGGAGGTGGGGACTATGACATGGAGCACAGCGGCATCGCCAAGGCAACGGTTCCCAGCGCCAACGGGGGCCTGACCCACCACGGGGTCGGAGGGCCTCTGTCGGCCCAGCGGAGGCTCGGCCTGGAAGCGCACCTGTCCGCTCTGCGAGAGGCCTCTCTGGCCTCGGAGCTGGAGCGGGACGAGAAGCCTTCGGCCACAGCAGACAACGAGGACATACTGGGGGGTGAAAATGAGCGCGCCCAGGCCGAGGCGGCCAGCATGGATAGTTCCCTGCTGCCCTACGTCTCCAACATGCTGTCAGCTCAACACACCCAGATCTTCATGTGCCCGCTGTGTAACAAGGTGTTCCCCTCCCCGCACATCCTCCAGCTCCACCTCAGCTCCCACTTCAGGGAGCAGGAGGGCATCCGCTCCAAGCCCGCTGGAGACGTCAACGTGCCCACCTGCAGCATCTGCAGCAAGACCTTCTCCTGCATGTACACGCTGAAGCGCCACGAGCGGACACACTCCGGTGAGAAACCCTACACCTGCACCACCTGCGGCAAGAGCTTCCAATACTCACACAACCTCAGCCGCCACGCAGTGGTGCACACGCGTGAGAAGCCGCACGCTTGCAAGTGGTGCGAACGGCGCTTCACGCAGTCCGGGGACCTCTACCGACACATTCGCAAGTTCCATTGCGAACTGGTCAACTCGCTGTCAGTGAAGAGTGAACCGCTGGCACTGCCCAATGTCAGGGACTGGGCGATTGAGGACAGTTCCCAAGAACTGTGGAAGTAGAGACAGACTGCTGTGTTTGATAAAGGGAAAGAGAGCGGAGAGTGAAAGAAGGGCAGAGAGGCATGGGGAGGTGAAAGGGAGATGGCAAAGTTTGATATTCTGGGTTCAAGTGAGTCATGTTCTTGTGTGTCGCAAAATCTCATTCAATTGCACTTTAATAGCACATGAAAATGTTACTACTGAGTTTTTTTTTTGTTGTTGCTGTTTGGGGTAATTTTATTTTATTTTATTCTGAACTCTATTTTTATTTGGCATAAGTTCTGTTTGGTGGTTGTCATTGCGTCTAAGGACATGGGTCCCAGTGAGATTGTCTCGCCTTTTTGAAGAGTTTTTTACTCTGTTTGTGTTTCATCTCAAGACACAACACTCCAACGCTGGCCAGCGTATCAGTCCCAGTTCCACAGACAGCAAACACCACTGCAGGAGTTCAGGTCGAACACACTGAAGTGAAAAAGCATTACAATACACTAAACGGGTACTGTGATCACCACAAGTCGATACCACCACACACACGCACAGTTTGAAGAAGTGTGTGTGTGCGTGCGATACTGCACTACTCTGGCAAAAATTTCACCTGACGTGCGTAAGTGTGTATGAGTGTGTTTTGTGTGTATTAATTTTATTTACTACTGGCATGGAGGTGTCGTTGGCGAAGCGCTCTCTGCTTCTCTTGTTAAGCTCTTTGGTGTTGTGTGTTCAGGGTAAAGCTGACTGACTGACAGACAGACAAACTGATGGCACTCATGCAATGCACAGCCTCCTTTTTTCACTTCCAATCAATTTGAAGTATTTTCTAAAAATGAAAAGACCTTTACAAATTATTATAATAATTATTATTATTATTGTTATTAATAGATTTTTTTCTTAAATGTAGCTGGCAGTCTTTAAAACATCTCTTGTTGAAAAGGTATTTAATTTAAGGTTGTTGTATATTGTTCTGCTATAGTTTTAGAACTTTAATCCGTTACAATTTTTTTTTTAAATTAATGATGATTATTATTATTATTTTGTTACTTTTTTTGTAATGGGACCTGCTGTTGTTGCATGACGTCCAAACCTGTATATTTTAAAATAAAAATGTGAATTTGCTGTATTACTGTACACATTGTAATTGATCAAATATTTGACAATGGGCTTTCCTTTTCTTTTCTTTGTGAATACTACTCCAGGGTGCGGTCTGTTGAAAAGCTGAATATTATTCTCACGACTATGGGAAAAAAATGCATGAAAATTTGATTTTGTCTTAAACCTTTAAGTTGTGGTTTTTGCATCAGGGGAGGGGACGGGGGTGTTTGAACATAACACTTTTGACAGTGAAAAGTTGGATTTTTTTCTTCTCATCGTAGGTCTGTCGCTGGGCTCCTAGAAGAATGTTACCGAATGTGTTTCCGTCAGATGTTGAAGCGATATGATGAAGCATTTTAAGCCTGTGTTTATATGCACTGATCTCTCTGCTGTGTGTGTGTGTGTGTGTGTTTTTGAGTGTGTGGCTTGGTTATTACTGGGCAATTTAACCTACTGAAGATCTACGTCCACCCAGCACTTCCTCCTCCTCCTGCTCCTCCTCCTCCTCCTCAGGCGTTAAATTTCTCCACTGCTGTATGTTTGTTTTCCATCTCCCATGTCTCCATCTCTCTAGACGTGGTCAAGCCATTTCTTAATTATTTCTGCTCATTGGGCACTTATTTCAGGTCTGTTGAGTGCAGTTATGTGGCTGTGACTTGGCTAAAGTGTGAAGAATAATGGGGAGAGAGGAAAAAAAAAAAAAGAAGGAGGCTGAAACTGTCCTGCTGAAAGTTGAAGGGTCAGATGTCTTTGTCACACTGCTGCGCCATGTTGAACCGAGCTGTGCTGAGCTGAGCGGGGCCGTGCTGATTCAGTGCAACACCCCAACCAAATCAGTGCAGTGCATTTCACATTAGACGCAGTGGCGTGAATGTTATAAGATGTCTGTGTGTGTGTGTATGTGTGTGTGTGTGTGTGTGTGTGTGTGTGTGTGTTAAAACATAATCCTTACGTTGAGATCGATGGGAGAGAATTGGCATGACTGAATGCACCTTTTTAAGCTAAAAGACATGAAATCAGATTTTTTTGCTGAAAAGATGCCTTTATTAAAAAACATTTCTGACGCTATGGAAGTATTTGATACTGTAGAGCATTGGGAAATAGTTGTTTAAAATCATGTATAAATTCATGGAATTTATTGAATTTATCAGAAAATGATGTCTTATTATATTTTGATCATGTGAAAACTCTTTTTTTTTGTATGTGTTGTGTTTGGGGTTAAGGCTACATCAGTTTAATCATTTTTCTTTTCTTTTTAACCTCTCAAAGTTTTTGTTATAATTTCAAAATAATGGTCAAGCTTTTATACAATCCAAAAAGATTTGACATACTGAGAAGTGAACGCTCCACATTTCCCCTCACTCAGACATGTATATGTGTGTGTGTGTGTGTGTGTGTGTGTGTGTGTGTGTGTGTGTGTGTGTGTGTGTGTGTGCACGCCCCCATTGATGGTGCATGTGGTGGGTGGGGTGGTTGTATGTGCCGCCCTGTCATCTGGTGGCACCTACAGGCTTTGCCAATGCAACAGTGTGGGTGACATTGCGGCAGTTTGCACCGCATCATCTCTCTCTTTTATTTATTTTTTCCTTTCTCGAAACGTTATTTCTTCACTGGCAGTGTCTCTGCATATGGGCTCACTCCATCCTGCTGTTGTTTTCATCATTACTGCTGTTTTTTTTTTGTGTTTCGTTCTGTTCCTCTGGTTGTACTTGACCGCCTTAAACTGCTGTAGTCCGGCTTGTTTTTTTAATTTTATTTTTGAAGTGTAAGTGCGGGGTGGAGTTGTGGGAGCGATGTCAACCGCTCAAGACGCTGTGAAGTAACCACCCTGACGAGACTACATCTCCATCTCCATCTTTTGCTGTGCTTACTTGAAAACAAAGGGGGGAGATTTTTTTTTTAAAGCAAGGTTTAAAAATAAAATGTTCAAAAGACAGTTTATGAAAAGGCAGACGGGTGGGGGGGTGGAGGGTGGCGGGTCGGGGGCGTGAAATGACTGAGTCTGTTTTGAAAAAGGACAATCACTGTCTGGGAAAAAAAAACAAGCAGATCTTGATTATATTTGCTCTCCCTTGAGATTAAAAATTTTCTTTGCTTTTCTTTTATGTTCCTTTTTTCAGATTTAGTCATTTTTAGCTTTGACAATCATAGTTGGGTTGATTTTCTTTTTTTTTTTCTCTCAAGGGGAGTAAATTCTAATTGTGTTTAGTTTTGTAATTTTTTGGTGTGCTGTTGTTGACATTTTTAAATTGTGTGCAAACTGCAATAAATTATAAGAATCTTGAAATTCAACCTACGTGTGAAGTTCTGTTGTCTTTCTTTTTTTCTTGGACAAAATAAAAGCAGTCCCGGCTAGTTTAAACAGTTTTTATATCATATTGTGTCACTTTTACCAACAATAAATCTGTGTTTCTGCTCATGTTGACGCTGAGTTTCACCTCACAGTTTTTTTTACTGCCATTAAATTCACAAAGACAACTGAATATTCAAATTTAACATATTTTAAAGCACATTTTCTTTGGTCATTTACAGTGTAACCCTGTCTTTATTTGCAGCTCACATGCCCGCACAGAGTTACAGGTTGCAGGAGGTTTTCGCGTCCTGTTCCTCAGTGACTTGCGATGTGGGTGGAAGTTGTTTATATGCATGTGCGTGTACATGTTTGTGTGTGTGTGTGTGTGAGAAGCTCTACAGCGAGCCGTGCTTGAACACAGCCTGATGGCCTGCACATTCAGTGTGCGTGTGTGTGCTGCACCGGTTAAGGTGTAGGCTGCATTTGAGAAGAAAATGTGCAGCAGCTTGTTGAGCTCCAACCCCCTGCAACACACACACACACACAGCCTCATTCCAAAGCTCCTCAAGTACAGTTTTCCAGTAAAGAAATCAGCTTTAGCTAATGTATTGCTGCTCGGTAAACCTCCTCTTACAGATGCATTAAAAGCCCCTGCACTCTGAGGCCAAGGAGCAGCGTTCATTAGGCCACAGATGGTCTCTTCAGTAAGCCCCCCAACGCACACTTACGCGATAAGCTCACTCCTAATCTTTATGACATTGTCCTCTGTCTGAAGAATGCCTAATACTGGTATAAGAAACTTGGAAGTGTTACAAAGATTTCATTTTGGTTCGGGCAGAGTTCAGTCATCTGTTTTATTAAAAACCTGTAACCTCACATGATTTTCATTGGATGAGATTTATGTTACATTTGAAGGCGAGCAATTATTTGAAACATATATATCTTATTATTATGTTTTACAGTTTTGGGAGATGTCTCCTTTTAAAATTTTAATGATTTCTTTTTCCAAACTATTGAAAAAGTCAGTGTTTTTGAAGTACCTGCTCTCAGCACTGCTTTCAGTTGTCACTTCAGACAGACAGCAGACATTATGATAACTGCTGTAGAAAATACAGCAACCCTATCCTTTGGGTATGCGCTGCCTGGTGATCATTAATTGCAATCTGCAGTGTTGTAAGTGAACATCTGCTTATAGACAACTGCTCTCTCTCTCTCTGCGAGGAGGCTGTGCGAGGTTTGCTGTGAATGTAGGTCATTAATTTGTTTCTGTCCTTTGTTTACTTAAGGAAGGGGGACAAAGGGGCAGCTGCAGAACCATTTGGCTGTGCCCAAGGCAGGCCAGCTCAACATGTTGGGAGGCTGAGACCAGCTTGGGCTCCTGTCTGGGGCCCGGGCCCCTGCACTCTGCTGTTTCGCGTGAGGGAGCGGCTTCTGCCAAGCTGCCAGCGAGGGCTCCCGTACCAGGAGAGGAAGGGGGGTAGGGGGAGATAAAGAGAAGAGTGTCATGTGGACTCGAAGCGTCCTGATGTTTGACTGTTGTGCCATATTTTCAAACCAATTTCCAGCTCGTCTCTCTAAACTGACATCTGCAGGTTTGGCTGAGGAAACAATCTCCATAACTTTGTAGCAACTTCCAAAATCAGCTCAAGACAGCTGTTAACATCTGAAAGCTCAGCTTTTAAAGAAAACCAGACACATATGTTTATATATCTAGCTTCTTTACACGGTGTATTTGTGTATGATGTGTGAAAAAATAGTCAAGGATGGCTGTTTTTATGTTGCAAAAATACCTGGGGTTTTTTTCAGTATGGATTTTCTTGTGCATAAAAAAAAAAAAAAGACGCTGGTTAAATATACAGTCAGAACAAAGCTCCGTCACAAAGACCACAACAAACAGGATTCCAGCTTTTAGCCTTGACAAGACGGCCCGGTCCACAAAGCAACGCTAGCAGCATTCATTCAAAGCTTATACCGCACCAAACGGGGAGAAAAGCCTTCTGTATCCTTTTCATGTCTGAGACTTGTTGATTCTGCGTGAAAAAGGAAGCACTCCCAGGCCAGGTCTAGCCACGGAAGAATTGACGGAGAGAGAAAGAGGAAAGCAGGGACAAACGTGTGTGTGAGTGTGTGTGTGTGCAAGTGATCGAGGATTGTCTGCATATTTAAAAGAGCCCCTTTGTCAGGCACTCAGCACAGCAGGACAGAAGGCAAGCAACAAGCGGCCCGCCTGCAAGCAGACAATACAGTGGCACTACACTGGCTGGGGAGGGAGGGGGGGGCTGGAGGGGGAGGAGGGAGGCAAAGGGGGGATATTTTTTGGGAAAATCGGGGGGCACAGTGTCCCAGCAAACCATCCAGCCATCCAGCCACCCACCGCACCCTCCTCCCCCTCCTGAAAACAAAAGGCGACGCAACTCGAACTTGAATATCTGTGTGTCTCTGTGAGAGGGGGGCCCCAAATACTACTTACCCATAACCCCCCTCTGCTCTGCTGCAACCCCCTACACAGCCCTTCACACACACACACACACAAACACACACATATACAGTATATATTAACATACACGCATATGAAAAACTCAGAAAAGAGTGTCATTCAGCAGTTCACACACTTGCAAGAGCACACACGCACGGAGAACAGCGGTTTATATAACCTGTCATGTAGCACACACGCATACACACACTTACACACGCGCACACACACTCATACACAAACACAAAGGCCTCCAGCTGGTCTGTCTTTAGGGCTGGGCTACGATGGGATTAAACAGTACTTGTCCTTTGTGTGATTCTTGTATGGAAGGAGAGCAGCCATGAACTCTCAACATAAGAGAGACACAGAGAAAGAAAAAAAAGAGAAAGAGAGAAAAAGGGATGGAGAGACATAAATCTCTCAATCAGAAGGATTCATTTGACAAAGAGGCATCTGGGATAAACAGCTAAATTAATTGGATTTAAGGTTAAAGCAACAATGAAGCCCTGCAGAAAGAAATGAAACCTCTCCCTCCATACTGCTGCCATCCTCTTCCCAGCTGTGTGTGTGTCTGCCAGATAAGGGGGCATTACCAGGGCGTGTTCGGGGTGTTGTTGGAAACTGCTGGCACCGGGACACATGTGCACGACTCAGCACTTTATCATCGCCATGGTGACCTGACGGGGTCACGCGGGGAGGGGTCCGCTGGTGTCACAAACTCAACATGCCGGGCTGCTGCTGTGTAGATATTAACGGCGTTACTGCACGTGTGTGTGTGTGTGTGTGTGTGTGTGTGTGTGTGTGAGATGTGTGTGCCGGACATCTGCTGCACCTGCCTGCTGAGTTGTACACATGTATAAGCACACACACACACACACACAAGTACAAACACACACACACACGACAAGCGAGCAGCAGTCAGCCAGCTGTGGTGTTGTGGAAGAGTCAAGTTCATTCTCCCTGTCATGTCTTTCCTCCTGCTGAAACACAGTGGAGACCTGATGAAAGAGATGCACACGCACACACACACACACACACACACACACACACAGCATTCTGGGTAATAGCTCATACCCCTGTTAGCATCATAAGCTGCGCGCTGCATCTTACCATTGGGAGTGTAACAAATCACAAAATTCACATTTGGATTTGACGTGTCACAGCGCTGTCAAGATTTAAATCTGCAAAAATAAGGAGCAGTATGTGTCTTCCATCCATTTGTCAGTTTATAATAACCTTTAACTTGATAGAAGTTTAAGATGGAAACGTGGTGTGGAGTTCTTCCTGACCCATTTAGAGAAGTTTCCCAGCAGCTTGTAACTTTACAGTTTGAAAACAGATGAGATGCGGAGACAAAAACAGACGTCACCTCATCTCACCTCGGTGTGAATATGGTTCAATGGACTTTGAACAAAACGCCTGGTGAATAAATTGATTTGATTCATAAACATAAGAAACAAAAACACAGATTCAATCTAAAATCTATTCCAAAAAATGAAACAAACTGTAAATTGCATGTAACACTAACAAGGTATTATGTGTAACACTGAAGCACGGCACAGGAAAAAACAACAACACTAAAATACATTTGAATTGATCGATTCTGTTGCAATGCCATGCGATTTAATATGAAACAATACGGCACGGTGTGATACAGTACAATATGTTACAATAGCATATAAAAAACTTACAACTTACTGAATGCATGTTGACTATAACTGAACACGACCTAAATGAGAGAAAAGGTCAAATAAAATCTGCCGGTGTGGCCGTGGGAGCAGCTATAATACACAACATACGATGCAGTATGGATACGGTACAGTGCAATACAATACCTATAATGATAAGATATGACACAATGCGATGCAATGCGATATGATACTACATGATACAATGCGGTTCAATATGGGAGCATTTGATGTTGTCTTCATTAGGCTCAAAGCAGTACAAACATCAACGATGAATTAAAAACTCTGTGTGGGAGGAAAAACAGTATGTGGATTCTTCTTTTCAATGTGGTGCAATATGGTACAGATACGATACGATCACTTTTGACTTCACACAAAGGAGGGACAGAAAGACAGATGACTGAAGTTTACTCTTTTGGCTACTCAGATAAAGATCACTCGAGTTTGCTTTACATGTTTTATCCAGTCAAACCTATTTTAATTCAAATTTTGCCCAATACTAACGGACAAAACGGCATGTGCATGTTGAAGTGCTGTGCATGTGTGCTTTCAGCAACTCTCATACCTCAGGCCGTGTTGATCCCACTGACTTGCAATTTCGCAAAGATGATCTCGATTTCTAGGAAAACTTTGGGAAATTCTTATGTGAAAGCATAAATTAGTCTCAGCATATTGAACTATTATCTTAGCCTGCCAATGCAGGAATTGATTGCAAGAGCAATAAAATAAATTTATGCAAACAATATGTTGAAACATGTCCGCCGCGCCATTTATTTGTCTATTTATCATGTTGTCGACGTTTTCTTGACACAGGGAAAGACATCGAAAGCACTCAGAGAATCTGCATGAGAGGAGTTAACTGGCGCACACGCATGTATGCGTGCAGTTAGTGTGTGTATTGTGTGTGTGTGTTTGTGTGTGTTCTCTCACCCTGTGATGCCAACCTCTCCGCTCCCTCCCAGCTCTGGCCAGGCACGACCCATCTGTCACATTCCTCCTTCCATCCCTTCTTCCATCCCTCCCCCATCCGCCGCATCCATCCCTCCCTCTGCGTACCCATCCTTCTTTTCCATCCCTCCTGTTTCTCTATCTGCCTCCATCCCTCCATCTCTCTCTGCCTCCGTCGCCCTCCATCCGCCCTCCCTCACTCTCGCTCTGCTCCTTCCTGCAAACTCCTCATCTCTGTTCGTCGTCTCTTTTTCCTCTTAAGAAGTTCCTTTTCAGTGTTCGCTCATCTCCCTTTCACTGCTTTTCTTCCACCTCTCTCTCTCTCTCTGGTTTTATTGTACGTGTCAGCTCTTGTGCGCCTCTAAACAACCCGGCTTAAAGAGATGACAAACGAAAACATGTGGCCACTCCAGCTTTTGTAATAATAACAATAGTCATCATCTAAACGTAACACAATCAAACCCAAGAGCTTTTTTCCATTGTAGCTCCAGCTACTTGCGGCCAACGTGGGACCCTGCAGGCCCATGTAGAGCCCTAAGGCCCAGTGTTACTGCTCCATGCTGAACCAAACTGATCCAATCTGGGCTAGAGAGACAGGGGTCCTGCCTAGGGAACTGGCACTGTCCCTGTGTATGTGTGTGTGTGAGTAGTGTAGCATCAGGGGTGTAGCCCGGGGTGTACTGGCATGGCTGTGCATTGGATTATTGAAGGCAGCTTGGGACCATCTGTATGGTGGTGGGGAAGAAGTAGAAAAGGAGGAGAGGAGACTAAAAGAGCGAAAAAGAGTTGTCAAAAGAGATGTTTTCTGTCTTTCTTTGCAAGCAAGTTCAACAGAACTAAATTAACCAGCCTCAGTGTCATCACCATGAACCTACTGTATATTGTCAGGTCTGCTCCTTTCATGTGTGGAGGTGGTTCCCAAATAGGGGATCTGGACTCCTCAGAGTGGTAATAGTAGATAGGAAAGAAGAGGAAACATAGTTCTGCAACACTAAACTATATATTTTCTGACATTTCTCTTTTCTTTGCTGCTAGTGTGGTCTTTACTGAAATATCTAAACAACTATTGGATGATTTGCTGTAATATTTTGCACCAATATGCATAGCACCCAGAGGATGTACCCTACTGACTCTGGTGATGCCCTGACTTTTCCTCTAGCGCCACCAGCAGGCCACAACTTTCACTTATCCAGTGAAATATCTCAACATCTACTGGATGGACTGGCTCAACATTTTGCACAGACATTCATGGGTCCCAGATGAGGAATCCTAATGACGCTGGTTCACATGTGTACCAAATTCGCCATGAAATTTGGTACACACATTCATGTCCCTACAGGATGAATTGTAATTACTTTGGTGATCCCTTAACCTTTAATCTAGCGCCATCATCAGGTCAAAATGTCAGTTTGTCTAATACGTTTATGACTAAATATTTTCAAAACTAATAACATTCCCATCAGCCGCAGCTGTACTTTGTGTTTAGTTCTAATTAGCAAATGATAACATGTTAAACACATGCTAAACATGGTAAACATTATAGCAGCTAAAATAAACATGTTAGCATTGCCATTGCATGTTAGCATGCTGACGTTAGCATCTAACTCAAAGCACCACTGCTCAGCCTTGTTTTTTGCAAAACACTGGCTTGAGGCCTCTAAAAAATATTCAAATAAAGAAATCTGAGAAGGGAAAAATCACTATTTGGTGAAACTGCCCACAATTCACTCAGGAGGGGATGCAAGTAGAGATTGCGTCATTTTAAGGGGTCATTAGGTAAAAAAGGTTTGGAGCCAGTGACGGATCTACTTCAAACGAGTGGAAGTATGAGCTTCAGCAGTGCATTTACACCAAAGAGCTCCCACACAACTATGGTCTAAAGCATACTTATCAGCAACACAATCAGTAAACATGATTAAATGTGATACATGTGAGTCTGTGGGAAAACTCACATAGGAAGGTCAGAGGTCAGGATCGGCTGCAAAACTTGTGAGCTTGTGAGAATTCAGCGTTTTTCAGCATCTCGAGGGATACAGCGATCTGTCTTTTTCTTTGTCTACCTAAACTCAGGGAACAGAGTACAAACCCGACACCAGTGCCCTGTTTTCTTTTTCCGTTTAAAATCTCACTGCGTGGAACTGATTGGGATCATTGTTCAGTGTTTAAGGTCAGTTGAGCCTGTAACCACATGTCCGTTAACTTGGGACAACAGCATTATTTTTAGGTTTTAATTGTACCATTGTGTTCTTACAATTTCATAACCACAGTGACTAAGAAACAGTGCTCGTTGTTCATCGGTCATGACTAGCCGATACAAATCAGTTCAGTAAAGTCAGTATGGACGCAGATACCAATCCAGTATTGTACCAGTTGTTGTATTGGTAAGTGTCACAGAGGTTTGTATGTGGGCTTTCCCTTGAACAGAAAGTCTCTGAGGTAAACCAAGGAATCATCTCAATGACCCATTTTCTTTCCTCTTACATCAAAGCAATTATACTGAATCAGGACATGGGCTGTTGAAAGAAGCTTTCACTCCACTTACTTACAGTGCTTACTTATCCTGTGCAGGGCTTGGAGCATTTCACAGCCCACATGGAGCGAGAGGTGGGTACAACCTGGACAGGTTGCCGGTCCATCACAGGGTTGACACACATAGACAAACAACCATTCGCACTCATACCTGTGGTTTCCAGTTCATCTAACCTGCATGTCTTTGGACAGTAGGAGGAAACTGGAGCACAAGGAGAATGTGCAAACTCGACTGGCAGATTCGATTTCCGGCAGGGATGCGATAATCCAACTCCCGATACCAAATCTGATACCTCACCTCAGGTTAATACCGAGTACTGATGGGATACCAGTGCTCTCTTTCCCCCAAATTTATAATCTGTATTCCTCACTGTGTGGAACTTATTGGAATCGTCTTCATTTAAGATGACATGAAGCCAGAGATTGCTGTGGCACAAAAGACTGAGTCGAAGGCCCACTGTGACGTAATGACGTAATGAAAGAGGGATCCCTCCTCTGCTGCTCTTCCTGAGGTTTCTTCCATTTTTTTCCCTGTTAAAAGGGTTTTTTGGGGAGTTTTTCCTCATCCGGATCGAGGGTCTAAGGACAGAAGGTGTCGTATGCTGTACAGATTGTAAAGACCCTTGAAGCAAATTTGTGATTTGTGATATTGGGCTATATAAATAAAATTGACCTGACTTGACTTAATAATTGCAACTGGTAGCAAAAACAACCACTTTATGACACTGACAAGGAAATTGTGTTTACTGTGGATCGGTCACTCACGTCCGATACCAGATCCGCTTAATAGGGCCAGTGTCAGCGCCAATACGGGTCCAGTATATCGGATCAATGCGTCTTTAGACTCCGGGACCTTCTTGCTTCGAGGTGACACTTGACAGAGGACCAGCATGTTGTTCGAAAAATCTTTTACTGTAAATCTAAAAATGAAAAAAAAAAACGAAAAAAACTGTTGCTGCTCAACCACTTCAGAAAGTTTTTATTCATATAAAACTGAAAATTACCTAAAAGTTTGAGCTTCTGTACCGCATGCACAGGAAGCACTTTGGATGAATAAACGTGCAGATCAACATTAAAAAACCCAACTGTGTGTGTGTGTGTGTGTGTATGTGTGTGTGTGTGTGTGCGCGTGTGACATGTATAGTTGTGAGTTTGTCTGTGTGCATATTGTAGGTCTTCCAGAAGGTCTTCTCAAGAAGGCAGACAGGCTGGCAAGCAGCTGTGGTTGTAACTCTCTTTCTCTCTCTCTCTCACACACACACACACACAAACCCAGGAACCCACACGTGCACGCAAACTATGTCTCTCTCTCACACACACACACACACACACACACACAAAACACAAGCTGTTGTTGCTTAACGACTGGGCTGCTCCGGAGCACATCTGCACTCTGCATTATCATTAGCTTTCTCCCGCATCCCCAGGATCGCTGACAAAGTGAACAATACCGACAATCACCCCCATCAGCTGCGGCCATATGGGCGCCATCCATAGCCGTAGACCCCCCCCCCCGGCTGGCTGGCTGGGTGGGTGGAGGGGGTGAGGGGTAGAGTTGGTGGTGTTGGGGTGGGGTGCATAGCAGCAATTGTGCCAGCATCTGTTTGGCACTCACTTGCTCACTCCGCCATTTTTGAAGATGATTCGGCCGAGCTGGCGATGAAGAAAGTTTCTTTTTGCTGTTATCACAACAATCCTGATGTGTGTGTGTGTGTGTGTGTGTGTGTGTGTGTGCGTTGTCTTTTTTTCCCAATTATCTCCCTTTCCCACCCATCTCATTTGTTACTCCTCCTTTTGCTGCCTCCCTCTCGATCTACCTCTCTATCTCCACCTTTCCTCCCTCCCTCTGCTCCCCTCTCTCACCCTCCCGTTTCCCCCCCCCTGGACAGTTAAATGCATTGCCAGGTACGCTCCTGTCGGCTGCGTCTTGTAATTGCCACCACCTTAATCCTCCGTCCTAATGGGCTGGGAGGAGGGGGAGGAGAAGGGGAAGGAGAGATGGGTGTGTGTGTGTTTGTGGTGGGGGAGTCGGCCCAGATGGCACAACAAGGTGCGCTCCACCACTCTTCTGCTAGATCCCCAAATCTCTCCCTTCCTGTGGCCCTCTCTCTTTCCCTCTCTGTCTTCTCTCCTCCTCGTCTCCTCTCCCTCCTGGACTTTGAACCCAGCTGGCGGAGGTGTTTTTTCTGGGATCAGCAGCAGAATCCTTCACTGCTGTTCTAATTATCTTTCAACTCCAAACCCCAACTGTATATCATTCTTTTATACACACATTCCTCTCTAACTTCTTTCTCTTTGCATTTCTTCCTCTCTCTCTCTCTCTGATGGATCACAAGCTGAAGCTTCAGTCGCTCCTTGGAGATTTTTGGAAAAACAGACACTTCCCTGCTGCACATGTCACCTTGAGATTAACGTTTGTTGATGCATAGTTTTAGCCTATTGGTGTTCCGCATGTTGTTCTTGTGAAATATATGAAAATGTTGACTCCAGGTGTAGCCATTAATTGATTCTTCTTATGTTTAGCTGTTTGCTCCACCTCCGCTGTGCAGTTACTTTAAACCCAGGAGGAATTATTTGGAAATACTTGCACAAAACTGCTGTGAAGAATCAGAGGGAATCATAAATTCACTTTGATTTTCATGCACACAGGAGCTGATATACTGTATTATTGCACTCTTTATACAGTATAGTACAACAGAGAATCAGGGAGCCCCATACTTACATTAATACACACATACACATACTGAATCAGGAACTTTCATACATGTGAAGTTTACTCGATTATAACTGAACCAGTAAGTGAACTTTATGTTACAGTAAGATTATTTTTGTCAAATCAGGAAGTAGATTTCTACATTTATTTGGTTTGTTTGACAGGCAAAAATAAAGAAATATACTTTTTACTGTAACGGGTGAGGTAAAATGTTCTTTAAAGCAGTATTAATCAGCTTTTTTGACCACCCGGGGCAACACTGACATATCATTGTATACAGTTGATGGCGAATGTGTTAGCTAACAGTTGTCTGTTCATTCATCCGGCAGAAATGGAGCATCACTCACTCAGAGTCGTGTTTCGGGCCACCTAATGAATATAAGTCCAATGTTCACTCTCCTTTTAGCTCTGTCTTTGCTCTCCACCAGCTCCTGAGGGAAACATCTGGCTCCTTAGCTGCCAAATGCTCCGCTATGTTCACCAGCTAGCCGCTAACTTTGTCCGTTTGCTGTTTATAGCTGAGCAGGTAGCGTTCAGTGGGTTTATCGCCGCTTCTGGAAACACAGATGAGAACAGCGAGGAGGTGTTAAAGCGCTCCGTCGAGCTGAGGAGAAGACTGCAGGTGGCTTCATCATTACGAGCGACTCATTTCACAGTAGACGTAGTTATTTGATCCAGTTGTTAAGCTGATGAAAATATTAATTAGTTCAGCTTTTAAAAAAAAGTCTGAACTTTCTATTTACTGTGTTAAACCTATTTCTTAGATAATTACACTTTGTGCCAATTAAGTACTAAAATTACCTACGATGACTCAAACATTGTTCACAGCTCAGATATCTCACGGCTGTTTGGCAACACACACTGAAACTAATGGGCTTCACTATGAGGAGAAGTTGAATGATAAAACTGAAATTGCAAGACTTGTGGTTTTCTACAGGTGACGTTTCTTAGAGGTGCCAAAAAAAATCCAAATTCTCTGAGGATCCATTTGCTGTCAGCTGTCAGCTCCTGGTGTTTTTCCCAGGTGCCGGCTGATCTTCACCATCAGGGTCATCAGATCAGTTGGCGAACTGTTTTCTTTCTCGCTGTTAGCTGTTTGTCTGCCTGATGTTGCGTTTATCCCTGTGAGACCAAAACAGGACAAACCGGCCCTCAACCTCTGCCCATACAGGTGTGTGTGTACAGGACTAGAGGTGCTCATAGGTGTACACATTCATACACAGAGAACATGTTTGCAAGCCTACCCCGCTCTTCTTCAACCCCCACCTCGCCAGGACAGAACAAGCGCCTCCTAGGCAAATATTTAAAGTCAAAACAGGCTGGGCCCATAAAAAGCTGAGAGGTGGTGGTGTTGGTGTGGCTACATCTGTCAGGGGGGAGGGAGAGGAGAGATGAGAGGAGAGAACTGGGGGAGAAGAGGGGCGGCGGCGGCAGCTGCTGAAAAGAGTCTGGACACTGCTGACGCCAACACCTGTCCATACTGGAGACACGCGGCTAGCAAATGTCCAGCCACAGCCCCTCAAACACACACAAGATCACACACACACACACACACACACACACATGCAAAAAAACATGCCTGGATCTATCTAACTGTGGAATGAGCTATATGACAAACACACACATAAAGACACACAGATACAGACACACAAACACACACCTAACCCAGCTCTTTGTAGCCCACCACACCCCTTTCCTCTGGCTGACCCCCATCTGTTGCCTCCCTGGGGAGTGTGTGCGTGCATCTGTGTGTGTGTGTGTGTGTGTGTGTGTGTGTGTGTGTGTGTGTGTGTGTGTGTGTGAGGGTAGGAGGTCAGGGGAGGGGACAGGCAGGCGTTGGCCCCGGCTGCCTATTGATCAACAGCTGCTAGGCTTCTCATGCTGGGCTGGACGGCTGGGAAGGCGACAGCAGCTGGGTTGGGGAGAAGGTAAAAGCTCAGGGCCAGAGGCTGGGACCCGGGGCTGGAGTCGAGGTCGGGGCTGGGAGTCGAAGCTTACAGGCTGGGAGTGGGAGGAGGGTTGAAGCTGGGGCTTGGGCCAAGGTAAAGGCCAGACATGAGTGAGTTTTCAGCTGAGGGAAGGGAAGCAGTAGGGGCAACAGACTAGGGATGGAGCTGCCAGAGATGGGCAGCAAGGCCTTGGACGGCAGCCAGATGCTGAGCAGGGGATGGATGCCAGAAAGAAACAATGAGGTTAGATATAGTAGAGTTAGGCTGAAAACAAACTAGTTAGTGTCATCCGGACACATCTAAAGACAAAAGTGTTCATACCTGTTTCCAATGACCACACTTGAAGGTGGGCGAAAAGCCTGCCGTCATAGAGAGGGGCGAGACGCGTGGTGTACCCATGAAAAGCGACGGAAGTAGCTGTGTGAAGAATAAAGAAAGAGAGCTTCAGAGAGAAGCTTAAATCTCACCTTCTTTCTCACTTCCACACACCCGGCAAATCGCTGCATTAAGTGGGCATGAATGCTGAAAGTTGCAAAAATTGTTGGATGCAGCTTACTTAAGTAAAAGTATAAAAGTATTAGCATCAAAATATAAGTACAAAAAGTAAAAGTACTCATTATGCAGAATGGCCCATTTCAGAATAATATATATTATATTATTTTTGTTCCCAAACAAGTAATCTTGCTTCGACTTTGACTCTTGTGCTCTTTCGTCCCTTATTTTTATGACTAAAGACTAAATTATAGTTTAGGTTCCTGTGTCTGCTCGGGCTTTATCAGGTTTGTAAAGAGAAAGGAAAGACTGGTGAGAGGGCAAAGCAAGAATGTGTATAGCTGCAGATGTTAGGGGATATTGATTGTTAAATCATTTATTGCTTTTAATTAAACTGGACCTCAGGATGCCTATGTATTTGTTTTCTAGAAATCAAGGTACATTTATGATTTTTCCTGTTAAAAAAAAGAAAAAACCTTTGCCTTTCACTACTGGCAGGTTGGATTTCAGCCTTGAAGTTTGTGCCACAAGTGTTGGTGATTGTTGCTTGGAGCATATATGCTGTAGGTTGGTGTATGTGTGTGGTTAGAAACTAAACAAGAGCTGATATAAGAGCTGACAGCTGTTAACAGTGTCGGCCGTCACACATCTGCTGCGTTTGGGCTCTTTTACAGAGAGGCCACAGTTCAGGGGCTGAGGAGAAGGGGGGAGGGAGGGGAGGAGGGGCTGGAAAGAGGAGGAGAGAAGAACTGAAGCAGGTGAAGGAGGGTCAAGAGAGATAGTGAGCAAAAACAGCTTTATAGGCTTTTTACAGCCATGCATTCCACAGAGAGGTCATGGGTCAGCCGCAGAGCAGATCACGTAGAGGTCTTCTGGGTTGCTCAAGAGCACTGTAGAAGTGTTGCAGAGCTGTCAAACCACCTTAAATCACTCCCATGAATATGTGCTTGATGAGGCATAGGTGATGAAGGACAGTGTGCTGAATTTCATTAAAAAAAAAAAATCTGCCAGTTCCAGAGAGAAAAAGCATGACATTGACCTGACCTTTTAATCTTCCCTTTGTTTGTCCGACTTTTTTTTTTCGGGGCTTGTGTGCAGGACAGGAGTTATGACCTCGAGCAAAAGGAGCAAAATGTTCCAAGCTCCAGTAAAAAGATAAGACTTTTTATTTTCAACTTGCTTTGGGGTGGAATGTCCCTTTTAAATGTGAGAATGTAGGAAAACGTGGCCCAACAAAAGCACACGTGTGACGTAAATGCTACTAGCTGTTGACCTTTGCACACAAGTCAGACCACCTTAACAGAGAGAGAGAGAGAGAGAAGATAACAGGAGCTGGGGGTAAACTCATCAGGCAAGAGCATGTTTCCACCTTAACCCCAGACAGAATTAAGGAATACTTTGACATTTTTGGAAATACGCTTATTCGAGTTAGATGAGAAGATCGATACCACTCTCATCTTTGTGCGCCAAATATGAAGCAAGAGGCAGGAGACAGTTAGCTTAGCTTAGCATAGGGAGAAACAGCGGGAAACAGCGAGCCGAGCTCCGTCCAAAGGTAACAAAAGCTCACTAATTAACATGTTAAATCCTGTTTGTTTGATCCGTACATAAACTGAAGTGTAAAAACGACAAGTTGTGGTTTTACGGCTGGTTATGCGCCAGACTATTTCTTGGCTGGGAGCAGTAACTTCCTGGAGTCCAGGCTAGCTGTTCCCAGTATTTATGCTAAGCTAAACTAACAGTCTCCTGGCAGTAGCTTCATATTTACCATACAGACACAAGAGTGGTATCAATATTCTCATCTAACTCTCCGCAAGATAGTGAATAAGCTTATTTCCCAATATGTTGAACTATTCCTTTAACTACTGTACATCTACTGAGAGATCTCGTAACCATTAGCCCCACAGCTAATGGATACTTAGATTTGAAATGGCAAAAAAAATGTCTTTTTCTGTGATTTTAAAACTGCTGGCTGCTGATGTTTTGGGGTGTACATAATTAGAATCTAGTTGTGTTTTGTCTCATGTTTTAGATTGGTATTTTTTTAGATTGATGGTTTTAGACTACTATTAGGTATTGTGATATTTTATATAATTTTCATATCTATTTGATGATTCTGATTTTGTGTTGTTATGTTATTTTCTACATCTGTAACTCATTACTATTGCTGCCTATCTTGGCCAGGACACTCCCTGAAAGGTTAAAGCTGCACTAATCAGGATTTTCAACAGGATTAACAACTGATCAAATGACCATGTGTGATGTGAAAGGTGTCGCTCGCAGTGAGAAAACTCAGCACTCACTTCCCCTCAGCTGTACTGTTTCTTTTTGGGGTTTTTTTAAGCTCATTGTTTTGGTTTTACTGGCCACAACTCTTCCTGTTTCGGTTCAATCTCACCGCTCTTATCACGTTTCCAGCTGCAGCAGTTAGCGACTACATGTAGCTGGTGAACACAGTGGAGCATTTAGCTGCAAAAGAGCCAGACATTTCCCCTCAGGAGGTTGTGGAGGCCAAAAGAAGAGCTAGAAGGAGAAGAAGTATTGCACATACATTCATCAGGTGGCCAGACACATGACTGTGAATGAATGCTAATGTTGCTCCATGTCTGCTGGGTGTGTAAATGAGGTAATTATTCTCCAACATGTTCGCCATACCACTTTATAAGGTGATAATATAACGTTGTGTTTAAAGCTTACTGCGTTGTTCTCTGGATCGTATTAAAATGTGAAAAGTAAAGCAATGAAACAATCATCAGCAGCATTTTCTGCAGCAGCAGAGCTCAGAGACCGACGGAGGACATGATGGACGTGATGGTACATGCAGGCTCTGCTGTATGTCGTGGCATTTCCCTTTCATAAAGAGGCCTTTGTTTCCAGGTCAGAGGTCATGGGTGCACAAAGGAAAGATGTTCAGTTAAAGAAAACGTCTTTTCTGAATGGGTGCATGTAACTTTGTGTGTATATTTGTGCGTGGGTGCATGTAGGTGAGTGCATCAGAGTGTGTGTGTGTGTGTGTGTGTGTCCTAACATCACAGTTGGCTGAAGGAGAAAACTCATTTGCTTGTCCATTTACTCTGCTTCCCTTTGCAGCACAATGCAGCAGCAGCCACTGGACAAAGAGGCCTCACTGTGGGATTCAAATGAAGGAGGGAGGAGGGGAGAAACAGTGCATAGAAAGGATGAAGGGGTACGGAGGTTGAGTTCGGAGGGTAGAGGGGATTGAATGAGTTGTACAAGAAGGGGGGGTGGGGGGGTGGTGATAGATGATGAAGGGTAAAGAGGAAGGAGGGGCGGCTGGTCACAAAATTAGCGCATGCAGCCCCCCGACCCAAATCGCGGGGCAGCGGTGCCCTTCGGCCTGCTGTGACGACGTCCAGCCTCCCATCAACGTAGTCACACAATACTGAGGAAGGCTTGGCTTCATGCCAGATGCCACTGTGTGTGTGTGTGTGTGTGTGTGTGTTTTATGTGTGTGCTTCAAGGTGACACACTTTATTCAATAGGATGACCTCACTCTGGACAGCTGTGGACATCGGGCAATGGGTGTCCAGTTTACGGAAAATCAGGCAGGAATGTTTTTGTGCTCATCCTGTTCAGAAAGCTGGACTCATCTGGGTGAATTCAGAGTGTGTGTGTGTGTGTGTGTGTGTGTGTGTCAGAGTGTGTCAGAGTGTTTGTGGGTTTTTAGAGGTTGTTGGTGCATTCAGATGCAGTCAAATAGGGAGAGGAAGCTTGGTGAAGGCAGGGAAATGAGCTGCAGGTGAGGCTGTGGTATAAGCCAGCCTGTGGTCACTGAGAGTATTAATAGTAAACACCAACAGAGAGGAGAGAGAGGGAGAGATTTTAGCAGCCAGCAGCGGAAGAAGTACTCAGATCTTTTACTTAAGTAAATGTAGCAATACTACAGTGTAAAAATACTCTGTAAGTAAAAGTCATGCAGTCAAAATTGCACTTAAGGAAAAGTATAAAAGTATTAGCATCAAAATATACTTAAAGTACAAAAAAGTACTTATTATGTGTAATGGCTCATTTAGAATGTGGGACATTCTGCATATTATATTATTGATTATAATAAATTATGCATTAATGTGTACATCACTTTAATGTTGCAGCTGGTAAAGGTGGGGCTCATTTGAACTACTTTATATACTGCCAGGTAGCCTGTGAATTCTCTTCCAGTATCAATAAAGTCTTATTTTATCCTAATTTATAATAAAACATCATCATATTTTGTTTGTTGATTACATTTTGTGTAACTAAAGTTATCCAATAAATGTAATGGAGTAAAAAGTACAATATTTGCCTCTGACGTGTAGTGCAGTAGAAGTATACAGTATCAGACAATTGTTATTAAGTACAGTACTTGAGTAAATGTATTTAGTTACTTTCCACCACTGGGTTTTATCTGTGTATGCTTTGTTTGTCTTTTAGTGGATTAATACCGTATTTAAAACCATTTGCAGCCTCTCTGTGTCTGTGACTTCACAATAACTTCCGTAAAAGATTTCCGAGGAGAGAACATGTCTCTCTCCGGTTGTTAGTTCATTAACAAGTGTTTAACATTCACAGTCATTTACAGTCAAATGCCTCCCTCTAGTGCTCATGAAGAAAACTAATCTCTATATTCATATGTGAGGTTATTGCAAGATGCTGTAGTCATGCCCCTCAAAACAATCAAATACTGACCCTAAAAAATTCTGGAAGAAAAGAAACCTTTGACTGTTTTACTACAGCAACAGATATATGAAAAATTAAACTCTTGTAGAAAAAAAAAAGCCAAAAGTAAGACAATAAAAACAGGTTAATTTAATTGCCTCAAGTCTTGTTTAGGTATCCATACCTAAACAAGGTATGTTTAGGTATGGATAATGTCTCTTTGATTGATATTAACATTGCAGAGTAAAGCCAGTGCTGTAGACACAATGTTGGATAATAATCAGACGTGTAAGTACTCGGATCCTTTACTTGAGTAAAAGTACAGATAGCGTTATGTAAAAATACCCCATGACAAGTAAAAGCCCGGCATTTAAAATCCTACTTGAGTAAAAGTACAGAAGTATTATCAGCAAAATGTACTTAAAGTATCTTGTTCTGCAGTAAACTGTCCCCCTGTGACTGATGTATTATTATATAACATTATTAGATTTTTAATACTGATGCATCAACGTGTAAGCAGCATTTTACTGTTGTAGCAGGTTGAGGTGGAGAAACTTTTAACTACTTTATATACCGTGAGCTAGTTGAGTCCAGTGGTTTCCAACCTAGGGGTCGGGCCCCCTCAAAGGGTCACAGGATAAATCTGAGGGGTCGTGAGATGATCAATGGGAGAGGAACGACTGACACACAAACCTGCTTTCATTTTTTTGGACACAGTTTGGACTCTAATCTTTTTACCTATTTGGGCCTCAAACTGTAATTTAGATAAAACCATCTGAGAAGTTTAGAGGGGAAGCGTCTATTTAGTGGAACTGATAACAACTCATAGACATCTGAGAAGGGTAGGGTTTTTTTTTTGTTAGGGGTCACAAGCCAAAAAGATCAGGGAGCACCGGATTAATCTTAACAATGTGTTGTATTTTATAAGCTTATCAAATGTTTTTTTTTTTTTATGTAAAAACTTAATCTGTAAAGAAACTTGTAACTATATCTGTCAAATAAATGTATTAGAGTATAAAGTACTCCACTACATTTATTTTCCTCTGAAATGCAGCGGAGCAGAAGTATAAATACTCATGTAAAATACAAATACCTGAAAATATTTGTATTTAAGTACACAAGCTAGCACAACAGATATCTCGATAGCTAGCTTGATAGATGGAAAGAAATCTGGTTGAGACTCAAGTCTCTGGAAGTCTGAAAACCTTTAGGCCTGATGTTTTTATATGACTACAAACTCACTAGACATATTTTAAAGTGGATTTGAAATCTGACGTTAACACACTTCTATAACACAGTAAGTATATTGACCTTCAGAGTTTAATCAGCTTCTGTGTGTGTGTGTGCGTGTGTGTTTTAACCTCTTAAACCCTACCGATATTATAAAGTCATGCACTGCAGCCAAACATTGTTCAAACCCACAGAACTTTATTTTAAAGTCTAGTGGAGATCCCAACGTTCCCACAGACACCAGATACCACATCAGGATACATTTTCCAACCTGAAAATTACGTCACTGGAAATAAAAGAGGAAAACTGAGAACAAAAGCATTGTGTTGAGGGTTTTTGTGTGTATATTGCAACATTCATTTAGTCTTAACCAGAAGAAATCTCAATGGGCTAAACAGAGAATGGAAAGCGGGAAACACAGAGATGGACACTGCAGATTTTCAGGTTGCTTCAGGTTGCTTCAGTGAAAGCTGGCAGTGTGAGCACATAAAGGGATAAATGTTCATTATAACACAGCAACAAAAAACAAAACATAGTGTATGCTGTTAGGAAACAAGGAGATACAGACACCACACATACACCGTTCAGTGGAGCAGATAGAGATGAGTAACAGGCAGCAACAGTGAATCAATGAATCAGTGAGTACAGTATGTGAATTGCTTTCTTTATCAGTGGGCTCAGATTTGCTTCTAACAAATGCAAAACTGCTTTTCAGGATTTAAGAGTTGTTGAGACTATACATGGGCTTTTGTAGAGTTTCACAACTCACTTTGGAGTCAAACTGGTTTCAGCAGTTACACACAAGACAGAAACATGCATGAAGAGTTAATACATTTATTTTTCGTGTCCTGAGAAAAATGTTTCAGACTGAGTGGTCACGTTTAGGTCGCCAGAGAGGAAGTGGATTAGATACTATTTTATGTAAATGACAAACAGAAGAGTTTTATTCCAAAATTACACATCAATCATTTGACTAAAAGCTTCCCAGCAAAACTGACTTGATGACTCACTGCTTCTTTTAAAATACTAATGTTTGTAATCAAACCCATTCATGGTCGTCATGTTTATACTTAATTGTGTTTTGAAATAATAAAAAAAAAAACCCAAAATGTGTAACGTGTTGCAGGTTGAGTTTATAATATCTGATATAAAAAACATAAACACATTAAACCGTATCTGCAAATGTGGAAATAGATTATTTTAAGTCAAGACACAAGTGGAAATTATACTTTTACTATGACAGCTGTGTGTCTATGAAACATGACCAATTCTTCCACCAATTAGAGTTGTTTTTGGTTTTCCACTTCTCCACCTCTAATCAAACAAGCTGTTAGGGGCTCATTAAAGGAGCATTCTGCCAATTTTACACAAAGTTCAGGAGCCTGTGAACAGTTTAATGTCTTCTGTGGCTCTGGAGGAGTTTTCCAAAATCTGGTCTAATGTCACATTCATGTCATATCATCTATCGTCATTTCTGGCTTGTAAATAATATCTCTTTATAATACGGAAGTGCCTAAAACCAAACATGCACAACTCACGACAGCCAAAGTCCGTTGTTAATGTAATGAAACCCAAATTTAATGGATAGTGTTTTATTATCGATTCACGCCGTTTTTAACTCTTGATTTATCGGATCACATGAGCGCTCACAGGTCGCTAACATGGGAATCTTTCCTATCTCTACCATCCATCCCATATGGTGTGAATGTGGCGTGATGAAAGACGCCATGTCCAGCATTTCAGGAGCTTGGCCCCATATTAGGGACTAAACGTCAGGATATCTTGGCCTCTGCTACTTCAATTTTGACTATTTAAAAAAAAAAAAAACCTGTCTCTTGTTAGTCCCCAACTTTATGACGGAGAAATGCTAAATCACTGGAGTACCCCTTTAACATAACAATCTAAATACCTACAGACCAAATCTAGCAGTATACAAAACTGATTTAGACCACAAACTGGAGCAAATAATGCTGCGTTCATGTCATACAGTTGAGACCGTAATTATCAGCAACCGAGTCAGAAAAACACACGTCAGTGTCCTGGTTGTAATTCCAAGTCGGATATCACCAACAAACTGTGGGCAAAATGGCTGGAAAGCCACCATCGCTGGCAGTTACATCTAAATAAAATCCAATAATCACAATTAATTAATTTAAAAGGAGCTATACACAGTTTATAATCCGCTCCAAACACTGTTAAAGTAGCTAATTAAGGCCAAAATGATGTGACTACAAGACTAGCAGTCAGGGTAACCATCTTGGAACAAAGCGTGAACAATGGAGGTGTTCCTGTTCTTCCCATTTTGCAGTCATTGCCTGAATGCAGCATTAGACACATTACCGTTTTTTTTTTCCAGCTGTGACATCACACCAGCAGGTGTCTCCGCTCCGATTGGCTTATTTGGATGGTAACATTTCATTGGTGAAACAGTGAAGAGTTTGTCTTTCTGATGGCAAAGTGCAAGACTGAACTTATTTAAGATGGCAGAAGGCCGCACAAAAAAAAGGAGAAAGATGACCAACTGTCTTGTACAGTATTTATCAATCCACATTTACACTTTTTTGTGTAAAAGTTGTTACCGTTGCCTTCCTCTACACTTTTAACAGAACATTGTACCGAAAGTGCAAAGAAATCAACGGCAATAAGATAAACAATCACAAGAATGTGAGTGGAAAGATGCTGGCCTGCTGAATTGATTTTCATTAGTTATACCAGATTCTCTGTACTGGTTCAGGGAAAACTCACCTGCTAAAATGAAACCGGAAAACATGAAACTTCTCACATTACAGGAAGATGTGCATCAACATTTCATCAACAGGATTCGGTGGAAGCAGTTGCTAGCTACAGGAAATTTAAAAGCTACTTTTTTGGTTGAATGACAAGGCAATATAAGAAGTCTTTACTCCAAACATCTGTCTGACGACGAATAAACAAACACAAATAAGACGCATTACAAATATTAAAGGATCCCTTTATCGTGTCAGGATGTTCTGTAAACCTGGCAGAATAAAACATAAAGCAGATGTAGTCCAAAGCATCTAAAGTGCCGAGGTTAAAACTTTTAAACTGATGTACATCGGACTGGCACAGCGCATTTAAAAACACAGCATAGATTAACAAAAAAATACACTTGAAGACCAACCAAACGTCTGTGGACAGTTCCTCCGGGCAGTGATCCCGTGTCTGTGTCAGTGTGTGTGTGTTTGTGTGTGTGTTGAGTCCGTTCCCTCGTGTCCTCTCTCAGACCTGATGGCAGCTGGTGTTGCCGAGTGTGTTGTATGTCTGAAATAAAATGGCTACGATATATATATAAAGGAGGGACAAATTAAAGAGGGACTTGACTTGTTGAACTGTTATCCTAAAGTTTAAAACTGTTAAAAATCCACATGGAGACGCTGGGAACCATTCACACGGGGAGGTCAGTCTGATGGGAGTCTGATCCAGAGAGGTCCGGTCTGTGACATGGGACAGTCTGAAGATACAGTGGTAAAGCATTAAGAACGGACACGATGGTCACGTCTCTGTCGGAGAGTTGAGACAGGTAGGTAGGCTGTGTGTGTGGGGAGGAGGGGAAGGTGGGTACAGTTGATTCGCTGCTGTGCGTCCTCTTTGCTTGTGTTTCTCCTCCCTTCGTCTAGAACAGCTGGATCATGGACTCCCGAGACTTGCCAACTCCGATCCACTTGACTGAGGAAACAGAGGCAGAGGTTAGGTGTTAATTTCTCTACAGCAGAGCCTGTCCTGTCTGTGTGTCAATCAGTATGTTTACACGCGCTCAGAGAAACCAGATTACTGAAAATCTGCTTTTACATGCAGCAGGTCAGTAATCAGATTGCTCCCCTACTCCCGACTTAATTGTCGGTATTAGACTTTTTCTTATTCTTCTTTCTTTGGTGTGTGCGCGCAGAATAATCCATAATGAAAATAATTGTTAGCCGCAGCCCTAATTTAATTTAAACCCTTCCAGGTTTACTGGGTAGAGACTCCATTACAGTCAACATTGAAAACAATTAAAACAGGGTTAAAACAGCATTGAGATTAAAGGTGATATCACTTGGGACAGAATGGGCTTGTTGACAAAATAGTCTCAGTGTGTGTGGGGTCATACCAGGCACTCCCACGTGCTCCTCTATGAAGCGGACATATTTCTGGGCGTTCTCAGGCAGCTCCTCAAAGCTTCTCGCGGCCGAGGTGTCGCTTTTCCAGCCCGGCAGCATCTCATACTGGACCTCCACATGCTGCAGCACCTCCTGATTGGCTGGCACAGAATCAATGAGACAAGGGGTGGGGGTGGTGGTGGAGGGGGGCAGGGGGCGGGTAATATCACACCATTAGCTTTACAGGAGACCGTAATGCAACAGCTATGACAACAGATCAATATGTTTCTGCCTTGAAATGGAGCTCGCTATAAATAATCGTACAGACTGGACCCCTGGTTAGACAACATCCACTGAAGGCAGAGATTCATCAACTCCACTTTTTCACTGACAGCATCGGTTTAGACTTGATGTCAAAAGTCAGTTACAGTGTGATCCACTTGGAAGGTGGAAGACAATTACATCTCAACTCATTTCTTTTCAATTTAAGATACACTTCTGGTTTGTGAGGGGAAAAGGTAAAGGTAAGGTTGTCTTTATATTCCAATATTTGCACTTAACTCCTCCTCTTGTTAGCCTGACACTGCTGTATACTAATACTCTACACCTATCCTATCTACCTGTATCCTGAGAGGGAAATGGAGGGCAGGAAAGAAGAGAAAGGTTATTTTCTTAATATGAGCTGGAATTTATTTGAACACTTACACAAAGAGTACTCAGTCACACACCGACTCACCTGGAAAATGAGGTATAGTTTGGTCGGCGACTTTGTACGCTACGCCCACTTTGATCTCTGAAAACACGTCAAGTATGTCCAGTTTGGTGAGTGCTAAACTGGGGTGGGGGAGACAAAGGGGATAGGACGGTTATGAGTGTGCACCCACAGACAGCAGAGACTCTTACTCAATACACAGGTATGCTGCTGCTGCTGCTAACCAGCTTATAACCAATCCTAATCATTCTCTGGGAGAAAAGATTTGTCATGTTGTGAAGCAAAAAAATATACTCTCTCTCTGTCTTTTTGCAAATTTAGATACAGAAGCTGCATACATCTGGTGAAACACTGTACCTTTAAAAAATATAGCAATATGTATTGCAAAAAAACAAAATACTGCATTCGTTTTTTTGATTATTGTTCACCTTTATCTCCCATGACTGTCTACAAAATGCTTTGTCAGAAAGACTAAACAAATCAATACAACACACTGAACTCACGCGGTGAAGCCATTAATCATGTGTGCATATTTGATGAGCACCAGATCCAGCCAACCACATCGCCTCTTCCTGCCCGTGGTCACGCCCACCTCCTTCCCCCGAGTCTGAAGTAGCTCACCGATCTCCTAAAAACAACAAGATGAGCGCAGACAGCCCATGAGTCTTTGCTGCTCTCTGACTTTTTTTTTTTTTTGTAAATGTTCAATGTAAAATATTCAACAATTAAGCAAAACCTCCTCTGGGTGGTGCTGTTTGAAAACAAAGCTACTCATAATCACCTTCTGCTGTATACTGTACATATCAAGTCATTACACCATGTTTTGAACATGTGGAAAAATACTGCATGAACATGTTGACTTAATGACATGTGGATGAAGAACGGGGTTTTTTCCTCTATAGTCTTAATGTCTCAGTTATACTAGACAACATACTGTCAC